>LZPO01034937.1:55767-78295 GCA_001675575.1 Neotoma lepida
CTTTCTTTCTTCCCTTTATTATTATTTGTCCTGCTTTTTGGCTTTAAGAATTTTGTTGCATAACTATCTAGTTTGCTTCTTGCTTTGTATGTTAGTAGTCTTCATAGGCATATTGCACATTTTTATATTTATGTTCATCTCTGTCCAAATTTGAGTACATTGTTGAAGGGTGCAGTAGAAAGACTACATAGCCATTGTGCTTCAGCCATGGAGAACCAGTGCAGACTTTTGATTCCTGGTCAAAATGTTTTCCTACTCGCTGTACACACTGTGAGATATTGCATCTAAAACCAATAGAATTAATGTGTTATGTTTTGTATAAACAGTAGTTTTGATTAAAATTCTTCTAAAATAAATTATTCTTATGTTTACATATGTCTATTTAATATCACAGTTTTAATATTAGTTTTGATAAATACAAGATGTGACAATCTATTCTCATGAAGTTGCTTATTCATTTTTTAAACATTGTTATTTTTAAATACTTGTAGATGGATAGGAATTTGCAAAAATGGTATGTCCTGAGAGGTACTTTGTACACAGTTTATGTCAGTGATGTCTTCATATGATCAGTTTACTACTCAGATGAGGAAACTGACATGGGTACAGTCTTCATTAGTTTTAAAAGACAAACTGAAGTGTTGTATTAGCTCAAAGAGTCATGCAAATATATATGAAACTTTATGTGACACCATTTTCTCTTTCAGCAATTTTTCCAGCTAGTCAAATTACGAAAGCTTGGACTCAGTGACAATGAAATTCAGCGGCTCCCTCCAGAAATAGCAAACTTCATGCAGCTGGTGGAGCTTGACGTGTCTCGAAATGGTAAGAAGACATCCCACATGGATTGTCCTCTTGTCTCTTTTGATGCTGGGGACATGATTAATAAAAATGAGTGTATAGAGGTCATTGGAGATGCTTTTTCTGATTATGGGAAAGCTATGTGCACTTTTTTTGTGTGGAAATTAATGAAATTAAATTTTATGTTTTTGAGAACTTTGTAGCTCAGGCTTTTCTTGAATTTGCAAACCTCCAACTTCACCCCTCTAAGTACTGGGATCCCAGGCCTGTCTTACCATGGTTGACGAATAACACTTTAAATAGTTTGGTTAACTTCAAATATTTACGGACACTATTTTTGTTACTTTAAAAAAAGTGGCTTCAGTCTTCACCTCTCTTGGCTGGAGACCATGTGACTTACCTCTCTCAGTTTGGTTTGGTTTGGTTTTGTGAGACAAGATCTCACTTTGTAAGCTCTGTCTGGCCTGGTACTCACCGTGTAGCCCAGCTGGCCTTGAAGCTGTGGCAGTCCTCTTGCCTCAGCCTCCCAAGTGCTAGGGATATAGGTGACCAAGAGCAGCACTCACTCATTTTACTGAGCCTGGCATTGAGAACTGGTGGTCAATGCTTGGTTGGACGCTGTTATACAGAAGTCATGCCCCAGGGAAAGGTTGATTTCTCCTGATTATGGCTTAGTGTGCTCTCTCCCACTGTCTGCCGTACTGTGAACTGTCTGTGTGCTCTACCTCAGCAGACTGACTGATGTACTGTGAGCTGTTGTGTGCTCTACCTCAACAGTCTGATGTATTGTATTTGAGCTGTCTTTTGTCATCTTAATTAGGCTGCTGATGGTTCTGTCTTCTTGCATTTATGTGGCTTATTTGTGAGTTTATTTTGCATTTCAGGCTTTGCCATTATATCTTTTCCCTGTATTAAACACTGTACAAGGGAGATGCAAACACATTTCATTTTGAAGTAGAGTCTGGTTGTAGTCTTTTCCAAGTACTACCAGTACTTACTGAAGAGTAGCGAAGTAAGTAGTTCTGGGTGTGGTCCTCTCTAGAGATGAGATTCAGTCTTCCAAAGACCTTTCTAATTTCCCCAGGCTAGGCCCCCAGTGTAGCTGGAATTATTTATATAAAGGATAATTGTTTCATTTCTCTTGCATTACATCCCAGGGGAAAAAAAAAGTCTGTAAATTGTAGTTCAGTCTCTTGTTTTTCACAGACACCATAGGCCCAGGTACCATATCTGTCAGTGCATCGTTGTTATAGTAGTGAAGAAAGATGGTCCGTCCCTCCTTTGCTGTCACCTGTTTGATCCCATAAGTTGGGAGTTGTCTTTTGGCAATGCTGTGTTTCATAGACACAGTGTCTTTTATTTTTCATGGAAAGTTACTTCTTACTCTGTAGGTACTGGGAGGGGGGGTGTCTTGTTTTAGCCCGGCTCGTGCATCACAGATAAATGGATTTTACGTTAAGACTGGGAGCCGAAGTGATGTTCCAGTAACTACAGTTGATACCGCTTGTGGTTCATAGCCTCTGTCTTACTGCTTCTGTCCTAGATATGGCCTTCCTTCTCCACTAACCTGCTTTTTTGGGATTAACTTGTGGTCCCCTCTTCCCCTGTCCACCTGTTAAGGCCCGTGTACCTCTCTGCCTCTGTTCCTGATGCAGTATCTATTTATCCGTGACTCATGGTTGAGGGAGGAGTGGTTCTCCCAGCTTACCTTTTTATGTCAGCCATTGGACGTAAGCTACAAAATTGCTGCCCTGAGAGAGGAGAGCAAAGTGACTCCTTCCCTGAAGATACCGTTCTGACAAGTTTGTTTTTTCATATACACTGGAGTTGGGATGGGACCTGGCCTGGCCGGAAGTGCATTTAGGAAAGTGCCTATAAGACTGTACCATGGCATACATGATGGAAATGGCTTCTTGTCTTAGCAGTAACCTGAGTTATTTTTTAAAAAAATAGTTGTAAAACTGTCTGTCAGTTCTGCAGAGAAGCGACAGTTAGGTGAAACAAAACCGAAATCACAAAGTCCGAGGAAATAAAAATCAGTTTTGAAGTTGGAATGAGAAAGGAGCAATNAAATAGGGCCCAGAAGTACTTGATGAAAGAGGAGCAAGTGATTAGTTTTGTGTTACCTGTGATGGGAANACCTGGGGGTTGGTAGTGGCTGGTTGCTTCCTGGCTCACCAATTCTCAGGACAGTAGAGAGCTACATTGCCTCTTCCATGTGTTCATTTTTAACCTTCAGTATGTTGACAAACAAAGCTGAGCATGCCTAAAGTCCATGTCAGGGTGTCAAGTTTCCTGCCCTGGGGATGCTCACTTTGTACCTTTGAAATTTCTCGTTCCCAGCCTTACCCTCTGCAAGCATTGTGGCCTTGTGAAGGTCCTGGCAGGTTTTCATGTTCCCTGAGACTTTGAGAAGTACTGAGGGCCTTAAACTGTCCTGGAAGAGCCTTGCCTTCATAAGTAACCTGCTAGAGAATGTGATATGTTGGGGGTGAGTCGGGGGAGGCAGGTACATGGGATGGGGGCACGAATCACCATGCAAGCACAGAGAGTACAGCATGGAGCATTGCTGGGTTCAGGGCTTTCTTTAAGGTTGTAAAAGCCTGCCAGGATGACACATCAAAACAAGGTCACTGTTGCTATAAACTAACAGGAACAGGGTCTCAGGCCATTTCCAGATGGGCAGATCTCAGTGTGCTTCCTTTCCCTTTTCCTCTTATTTACTATTAATTTTTGGCAGATAAAACCACATCAATATAAATTTCCAAGGCAACTGGAGTAGATGAATNAAAGTCAGAAAGCCTGCAGCCTGAGAGGCAGCGTGAGAACCTAGCCTGTACACTTGAGGCACTGTGAGGATCTGAGGCAGTTGTCNGAGGTCTGTCTAGTCTCTGCTTCTCTGGTGCACTAATTGGAGCTGCCTGCTGCACACAGAAGCTGATTGTCTGAGTTCCCTGCCCAGCCTTTGGGTTGTAGAAGAGCTAAAACCAGGACTGGCTGATTCTTGATAGGGCTTTCAATGGCATCTTCAGTTCCCGAGTTTCTAAAAATCAGTGCTTTGACCATGGAGGAAGAAGGCAAGGTGTTGGTACACACAACCATTGGATTGCTTCCTGTTGAACTTGAACATGCAGTGATTACCTGAACGTTTTATTAAATTGAAGATTCTGAAGTAGTGGGTCTGGAGTGGGCCTTGAGATTGTGCCTTGGTTCCCAGGGGCAGCCAACCCTCCCAGGGGCTGCTAACCCTGCCAATCCGCCAGACAGTAGCAGGATTTTAGAAGGTACCACTTAGACTTGCTACAGACTCCCTTCAGAAGTTTCATGTGATTATGAGCCTAACTTCTCTCTGCTGCAGACAACCCTGCACCTGTGTGTGTAAGATGAGAAGTCTCCAAGATATTCCTGTTTCAGGACAATATGCTCGAGCTGACTTAAGCTCANGTTTACTTGGATTCTCTTTCCTTGCTTAAATGAAAGATAAGAGAGTTTTATGTTTCTGTCTAAGAAAGTCTATACATAAGATTTTTCAAAGGACTGTTTCCTGAGCCAAGGAGAACTGCTCGGACCTCCAAACCCTCACCTTTGTGGCTTGGTTTTCTCATATTTTGGGNACAAAGTCAAGGGAGATAGGGACTTGTAGTGAAGAGTAAGCTCATGAGGCAAGGGTAGTGCTAATGGTGTTCTAGGCAGTGAGGACATGCCTTTTTTGGGGGTAGGGGTATGGAATAGAGGCTGCTCCCAGAATTATTGGCTGGGAACCTTGGGCCAGAGTCCTGGGTCTNTCATCAGTGCTGGATCGGCTTTGGATTTGCTCTTAACTCGGCCAGACTGTGTTCTGTGAAGGGATGGAATGAGGCCCTACTTCTTGTTATGATACAAGTAAGCACCGAGTTACATGCTAAACATGCAGGGACCAAAAATATATTGAGAGAAAAAAATACTGTGTGTTTTCCTTGAATATAGGTTAAAGGATGACTTGAATACAGTATAAGGAATTGATACTTGGATGCATTGTTAAAATCTTATATAAAACTGGATAGGCTTATTACATACAGTTCAGGTATGAGGGAGGCATTCACTGTGGTGCAGAGCCTATAGCTTGATACTGGAACTTTATGGCTGTTTCCTGTGTGCACCTGTTCGTAGCTGTCCTAGGGAAATGGCCTCTCATGTAAGAAAAGGTATTGACCCATACATAATATGATCTGCTATCCCAGGATCCAGGACAGACTTTCCTAACGCATCATGTTTCCGGCCCCAGTGTCAGTAGATTGAGTTTTATAATTGATGCTGTTATTTGACTTAAATTATTCTCCTTTCAATTTAGTTTTCCCCAAAGTATAAGGCCTAGACCACTGCCCTAGTAGAGGTCATTATTGGTGGAAGTGAAAAACTGTAACACTTAATATTGAATCATGGTGAGAACAATATCCATTTTCCAATTTTAGCCATGAGCTGCTATGTATGAGACCTTATAACATGATATTTATATAATATGCATTTCTGATGTTGAAAGTAGCTTTATATTAATGATTTAAAACACGTTGCTTTTTTGGAAAATAAATATTGAAATTAAAAGGGCAATTTAAATGAGTAATAAAGAACTCGGGGAGTGTTAGAGTTGTGAAGATGGGAGAGGGATGGCCAGGTGGAGGGGGTGCTGCTTAGTATTAGCATATCGAGCCAAAGAAGGCTCAGGCTTATGTCCCTACTAAGGAAAATCCTGGCTTGTGACTGGCTAACTAGCAGACACGAGTTAACAAGAACTTAGATGTAAGGTTTTTCCAGCATAAATAACAGNGCCATGGACGCTCTGCAGGGAGAGCAGAAACCATGTTCTCATCTCTTCTGGAGCTTGGATTTGGTTTAATGCTAGGGTAGTTTTTCTGTCCAAGCAGGGGATGATGAACAATGCCTGTGGTCTGCAGCTTTTGGCTTCTTTAGTAACTTATAACCAGGCTTGAAACCTGCTGAAGGGACCTTGTGTTTGCTTCTGAGTCTGCCCTAAGAAAAGGCCTCTGCGGGCAGCACAAATCTAGACTATCCGTATGTCCTCCTCTTCAGTTACACAGTTCTTCCATTTGGTTTCTTTTTGATTAACTACATACATCCACACGGGAAAAGCTGCACGAGTCTGCTTTTACCCACGCACACCTCAGACATGCCGTAATGAAGCCATTGTTCTCATTTCTCTGGCTGCCTGACTCGGGCCCAGGATTAACACCGTGTTTAGCACATTGCACAGTGGCTGGACCTGGAGAATTTCCTTGTCACTATCACCATTAACCATGAGAGACACCAGCAAAAGGAAGCACACAGCTGGACTCGNTTGACTGATGCAGGGTGGCTAAACAGCTCTCAACATAGAACTTGTCCTTTGCTTTACAAGTATTTCTGCTTCCTCACTTGAGCCCTTTCTGCCTTAGTTTGTACCTTCTCGTGGGTTAATACAGAAAAAATAGGGTTGCTTTCTACTTACTAAAAGCAAAGTACTGCATACTTAGTCACTATTCTGTTGCTCTAAAGAGACATCATGACCAAGGCAACTTCCAAAAGAAAGCATTTGATTGGGGGCTTACTTAGTTTCAGAGGGTTAGTCCATGACATCATGGTGCGGAGGCAGGCAGGCATGGTGCTGGAGCAGTAGCTGGGAGCTTACATCCTGACATCCTGATTCACAGGCAGCAGGCTGGGCCTGCCCCACCCCCAGTGACACACCTCCTCCAGCAAGGCCACACCTCCGTCCTTCCTAAACAGTCCACCAGCTGAGAAGCAAACATTCAACTATCAGCCTATGGGGCTGTTCTTCCTCAAACCACCACACTGGTTTGAGTGTGAAACACTTAACTCCAGGTTATAGCGTTATTTTTTAAATGAAGGTAGAAAGGAATTGGGCTATTGTGATTAGAAAAATTATATTCCAGGGCTGGAGAGATGGCTTAGAGGTTAAACCACAAGTCCTTTTGATGAGCATATTTATATTTTATGTTTCTTGCCGGTCCTCAGTCTTTTTTTGTCCCTGTCTAGAAGGATCTCCCTAGGGTACCTAACTTGCCAATATTATACCAGAACATAGGAATGGAAAAGTAGTCTTCTCCTCATGTGGCTCCTGTCCTGTTATCAGCAAAATTGTACTGAAGAATAGAATATTTATATAGCATTCTCTTTTTCTTTCTTTAAATTAGCAAGTCCATAATAATGGAAAATAACACCTCTGAGTGTATGGATTTTAGGACAGGTTCTTTATTTAGTTACAGGTTCTTGTCAGGGTTTCTCCATTTTTGAGTGGCATTTTATGTTCCTTCTTCTGTCCCCCCAATGAGTGTTCCTCAGTCTTTACATGCTAAGTTGCTCATTGATTCCATCCCTCCCACCAAATAATGGTAGGTTTATATCCAGCAGCTGTTGCAGAAAGCAAAACTAACCACAGTGCTTTCTCCTGGGATCAAATCACATCGGGTGGTGGCCTTCTGAGGCCATTCAGGAGACGCTGTGAGTATGGGCACCACTGCTTACAGTCCTGAGTAACTGGGGGCCAGTGCCCACACCGATTGCTTCACTTTGCTTTTGAGGTCATCTGTTTTGTCATGTGGATCTTGCTTGAGGCAAGTGGCACCAAGCCGTGGGGCAGTTGAACGCCGGATGGTACATCTTTATGGATGGCCTAAGCCACACACCCTCACCATTGCACAGCATGTCAAGCTAGGAAAGACAACTCTGGGAAAGGGACAAAGGATCTTAGAGAGAAAGTCTGGGAATGAGAAGCATCACTAAGAACTGTGACTTGGTGGTTATGTGTAGCGATGGTTGATGTTAAGTTACTGGTGTGAGTCCTGAATAAGCTTTTGGTTCAGTTAACATATCTGCTCAGAGCCAGTAACGAAAGTGACCATGGATTCCTTCTGAAAAACAAAACAGCCTTAGATTACGGTACATTAAGTTACTTTCAGTTAACTGTAGTTCTGTTTGTGTGTATGTTCGTGTAGGCTGTGTGCATGCGTGTTCGCCTGCACGAAGTGTGTGCATGTGAGAGGTTGATGGCGGCTGTCTTCCTCACTTGCTCTCCACCTTGTTTTCTGAGGTAGGGTCTCTCACTNATCTGGCGTTCACTAGTTAAGCTATACTGACTGGAGTTTTTTGAGATTTTTCTTGGCTCTACTTCCCCAGCACTAGGGCTACAAAGGGTGTTTCTGCACCTGGCTTTCCTTTTGTAGCACGGGGCTGGCATTTGAATGCACAACTTTATGCTTGTTTGGCCAGGACTTTTCTGATGGGTTCATCTCTTTACCCCCTGAATTATTTTTTCCTTGTTGATTACTTAGTGTAAGGTTTTATGTTAAGGTTGTCTGTCACTTAAAGAGGGAAATCCACAAGGGATAAAGAACTACACGTAAATGGCTGTTGTATTACCCATTGACAATTTTAATATTCATGTAGTCATGGGAATATTATGAAATAAGAGGTAAAACTACACAGATAATTGATTTCTGGGTTACAGGGAACTGTGCTAGGTGAAGTAACAAGCTCTCAGTAGTCAGTNTAGACTATGACTTAAAAAATCTTGGTGTTTCAACAAAACGGGGCCATTGTATTATTGCTGAATTTACAGTGTAGTGTGAGAAGGTATGGGGGGTAGAAGGTGAGGGCTTCTGCTGCACACAGCTTCTGAGATCTAGGCTTCTCTTGTGGTGTCCCATTGTCATCCAAGGTCTCCAAGGTCCTCATGGGAGACACGTATGGGCTGTTTGGCTGAAAGTAGCTGGGAAATGGCAGATAGCTAGAACAAGAAGAGGAAAGCATGGCTACTGGTTAAGCAAGAGATCATCTGCAAACCTGGTAGTTAGCAGATGTTGACGTAGTATCATTTTGTGCTGGAGAAAGAACACCAGAAGAGCAGGGGAGAGGGAAGTGTGTGGGATCAACTCATACAGTCATGGAGCACTGAGTGAGAAGTCCATGGTCTGCTCCCTCAGGAAACTGGAGTTCCAGGAAAAGTAGTGATGAAATTCTGTCTGATTGTCAATTGGGGAGTGTAGTTGGCTTCATCAAGTGTGTCTTTTTAATGTTTATTTCACCTGGAAACATCCTCATGCACACACCCAGAAATAGTGTTTAATTTGGCACACTGTGCTGCAGTCAAGCTAATTCGTAAACTTAATCACACCCAGTAAACACTCATGCAAACAGTCACATATACACAATCCCAAGGTAATGTTTTTGCCTTCCAGCAGTGAGCCCCACATTTGTAAGAAATATTGATGCACCCCAGAACAGAGCATGGTTGCTTTCTTTCCCACATCTGCAGAAAGTGCATACACCCAGGAATAGGTCAAGATCATTGGTGGCCACTGATAAGTCAGTAGACAGCATAAAACCTATGCTAATGTGTGTGATTTCTAACTTGAAATTTGAAAGTTACTTTAAAATAGAATTTAAAAGTTGGAGTTTTACTTTGTAGGGGAGGGATCCTTGGAGCACTTGCTTTAGGGCGACACGAGGTCTTTAAAGGATTTTGAGCCAGATTGCTCCTTACCAGATTGCTTTGACCTCTNCGAGTCCTAGTTTGCTTCATCTCTGAAGTGAAGACTTCAGACATTTAGATTTGTGAAGAGGCTGTATGCAGTGCTTAGAGCAGCACCGTGCATTGAGGACTGTAGCAGCAGGTGCTGCAGTTAATCCTGCGCAAATCTGAATTAGGACTGAGGATCAGAATGCAGGAGCAGGGTGAGGACCCAGCAGAGATGCAGCTGAAGGAGGTGTGACCAATGTCCTGTACTGTCACACGTCAGTCCTGTGACTTGTGGGTACCATTGTCTCAGGATGGGTAAGGAAANTGAGGTTTGAAGATACTGTGAGGTGCCTCAAATCACTCCTCATTAGTGGTGGGACTGACATCAGGCATCATGGAAGAGTGGCACTCGTCATTGTTTTTTGAGAATTTTGAAGATAATAAAGCCAAGACTAATAGTTTGTTCCATTTTTTAGAGAAGCAAGCTTGTCAGTATATGGACTAACTACCTCTGAGTTTGAAGACGGAAACAGGAAAAGGTTATCCAGAAGGCAGTTACTTAGTTTGTTCANACCTCTGTAACAATTTGCCTTAGACCAAGTAATTTACAAACAACTGAAGTATAGTGTTTGTAATTCAGAGGCTGGTAAGTTCAGGACCAAAGTAGATGTGGTATCTGGTGGGGATGTGCTACTGTCTGATTTGAGGATGGCATCTTGATGCTATGTCTCTTGGTGGCAGAAGGGACAAGGGAACTGGCTATAGCCTCTTTTGTAAGGGAGTGAACTCTGTTCATAACTTGTTCACTTCCCAAAGGCTCTGCTTAATTCAGTCACATTGGCTATTAGGATCCATATAGGNACACCAATAGTAGATGGCAACATGTTGTTTGTGACCTTCTTATGGCCAATAATAGGCTGTCATCCCAGTGAGGAAAGATGACATAATACTTCTGAGGTGGTGTTGTGTTTTCTTGGCAAGACATGATGGATGTATTTCTGTAAGTAGAGATCCAAGAAGAGAACTCAGAACCTGTATGGTTTGTGCCTATAAAGGAAAAAACAAATCAATTAGACAGCAGTGACTGTCATTTTAGCAGTGACTGTCCCTTGGAAGCAGGTGTGGCTTTCCCCTTTGACTTGTGGCAGCTCTGGTTGCTACTGACTAGCTCATCCCATGCTCTTTCCCAAGGATGTCACTCTTCACGGAGCACTGTTAGGGAAGTTGAGATTCCTGATGTAGAGGCTGAGAAGGGTAGTGAGTGGTCTGGATGACATCGGTACTCAGAGTGCTCACTTGGTTACATGTAGTTTTTTTGTCTGGTCTCTGAACTTGTTGTCACAGTCTATCTCATTAGTGGCTTCTGTGCAAAGCTCTGCTCCAAGCAGACTGACTTTTCCGTGATGAAGTTTTCTTTGTAACTCAGGGAAACAGTTCACAGGTTTCCTCCCCCCCCCCGAAAGAAACAAGAGAAGCCCAAGAAGGTCACACCAGTGAAGCGGAAGATCACCATTGTTGTAGTTTCAGATTTTTAGGCTGTTAAGGAGAATAGCAATAGACATAAAGAACCAGTTCTGTAAACAGAAAGAGAACTGTGTGCATCTTCCTTGTTGACAGATTTACTGGCATTGATTGTGTACCAGTATGAGGTGGAGTCCTTGAGATGCATTTTCTCATTCAGTCCTTGAACCATCTCCCTGGCATCAGCTTGCATCTTCTCTCCAGAGATGCCAAAGCCAAGCTCACGTTAAAAGCCGTCTTGAGTTGTGTGATTTAGGAGCAGAACTGGCCTAGGTGTTAGGAGCAGAACTGGCCTAGGTGTTCTAAAGTTACNATTCTGTTTCCTCAGTATAAAAACCTACATCCCTTTACCCAGAAATAATGATCACTAATATTTTNCTTTTTATTACTTGTTTCACAAAAATAGGCATCATTCATCAATAGCTACTTCTACATTGCTTTTATTTACTTAATGTAGGTTGTGAGCATTTCTGGTGCCATCATTGGTACTTACTAAAATTAATGTAACTTGACCATTTTTATCTTTCTGGAGGAAATATAAACAGTCCTGTAGCTTTGACACCAGTGGGAGAGCTCTAGGTGTTTTTCTAGGTGAGCCTGGTGTGGTGTGGCTGACATAAGAGAGGGCACTTTCCAGAAGAGCATAATGTAAAAGCCAGCCAGACTGAGTGGACAAAGATGAGTGAGCAGCTTAGTCTGCTGGTCTCAGATCCCACCTTTGTTGAAACCCATCGGGGAGCCACACTCACCCCACGGACATGAAGTCACAGAGGCACATGGGGACATGTGGCAGGAACACACCAGGGATAAATGTGTGACCTTCTAAAGGGCTGTGAAACAATGGTTCTCTATTTACACACCATGTATTGTTTGTAGAGTGCTTGTTGAAAAGGCTATGCACACTAGTAGTTAATAGCTTGAAGTATTTAACTTCGCTTTCAACCTTCATGTAATGGTGTTGCAAAGCCTTAAGGACCATGCCTTCCAGTTGTCAAGCTGAGGGTTGCTGGGTGAGGAAGAGTAGTCAAGACTGAGTTAGTCACACAGGCAAGACTGAGGACAGCTTCCTGGGAATGAAGACAGTTAGGCTGTGGGGAGTAGGTAGTTGATGGAGACCAAGGAGTGTTCCCTACTGTGCACATGAAATAGTGATTAGATTTGGATTAGAAGTTAGAGATAATATGAAAATTTGAGGAAAAGAAAATATATTATTGGAGCCAATGAAAGATTATTCTAGGGAGGATGATGGCAACAGGGTCTGAAAGGCTGAAGGCAGTGGCCATCTTCCTGAAAGCTGTTGGTAGCTTTGAAGGTGGTGTGGTAGAGGAGTGGTGTGCATGTCTCTCTGGACCCAGCAAGGGCTTTGAAGTTGTTTAAGGACAGCCTGGATACAGGAGGATAAGCATCTGTGAGGGAAACCAGACAAAGCAGACCAGCCCTGAGAGCAGTTAGTGGCAAACGTGCAGGATGGGGTGGTGCTTGGGGACAAATGACAGCTGATGCCCAGGATAACCCCCTACTTATCACCCTGAGAGATGGCAGACACTGAAGGATGAATCTTGGTTGTGGGCATGTGAGGGTGGGATGTCTTTGCCAATGGAGATGTTCCATGGTAGCTAAATGTGAGGATTCCAGATTTAAAGGACATTGTTGGGAAGAGCTGAAGGACTGAGAATCACCCATCTTTGTTGAGGTCTTAAGCTCCAGTATGGGATGGGTTGAGTGGGGGAAGGCTGTGGGGGGGAGTGGGAGGAGGGAAGAGAGGGGGATCTGTGGTTGGTATGTACACTGAATAAAAAATTTCTTAATAAACAAAAAAGCTCCAGTATGAATGAAACCACTCTAAGGAAGAGCTACAGGCATTGGAAAGCAGAAGAGCTTGAAGAACATCCTCGTCAAAGAGAAAGAAGACGGAGGGAGGCCCTTGTGAGCTCTGGGAAGCTCTCAGTGGAGGATTGGCCAGCAGTGCTGACTGGTGGTGTAGGAAAGGTCAGGCAGGAATGACAGTTGTTCACACTGGGATGCAATGTAGAGACACAGCCAACACTTGCAGACTAGGCTGTTGTCTGTTGTCCTGGATGATTCTGTCCTGCACAGCCTGTGGAAGGACAGAACCCTGGGTTGCCTCATCATTAAAGGACTGCTGAAAAACAGCCCAGAAAGCAAACCAGGCAGGAAGAAGTAAAGAAATGGGAGCTCGGGGAGCTAACCTGGGCACCCCCGGCAGGGCTGAGGATGAAGTGGGAGGGAGTGGTCACAAAGTATGCATTGAACTTTCCATTGTGTTTGCCACTTGGGAGGTCATNTGTGACAGCAAAAGGAAGCAGTTACGACGATAGTGCTCTAATATTTTTTCACACAGTTTTGAGAGATCAGAGGCAGTCTCCATTTCCTAGAGGAAACAGTAGTGATTGCTGTCTGCTGTGGGTTGGCCTGTGCTCAGGGATGGGGATGCTGACGATGGTGGGGTGTGTCTTGGACAGCTGCTGCTGATTTAACTGAGGGAGGAAGTTCATAACACCCTGCTTGTATCCTGCATGTGCTTGAACACAGTGTGATGTGAGAGTGAGGTGTGAATGCATGGCTGTTGCTGCAGTGAGGTAGATCCAGTAGGAAAAGAGTGTGTGTAACCAGCCAGCCAGTGTGGTCTTTCTGAACCTAAACACTGGCTGTGGATGGGATCCACATGAACTATGATTATCTTAGGCCTGTTAGTCCATGTTAGGACTCGAGGATCCCAGGAAGATGTTCCTTTCTGAGCCTTTTAATTGCGTTCATCATATAGTGCTTGTAGGTTTATTTCATCTGGGGATTTTTTTTTCCTTTCAGAATTAGAAAAGCAATGTGGTTATTATAAAATTCCAATGGAGGAAACTTCAGTGGAGTTAGGTATCCTGCGTTATTGGTTAATTTTACTTATTTTTTTTTGGAGACAGTATTCTCCTAATATTGCTCAAGCTGGGCTTGACTCTTGGATTCAAGAGGTTCTCCTCTCCAAGTCTTCCAAGTAGCTGTGGCTACAGGTGCATGCATGCACCATGCCTGGACTCATTTATAACTCTCTTGACTGCTGAGATCATAGTGGGCAAATCTTGGGCCTTCTTAATTGCTGCCACATGGCTCAGCATAAGTATCACTTCCTAGTCTGGACAAATGAACAGACAGGCAAAGGGGGTTTGGGTAATCTTCTGAGCTTTGCCATTTGTGCTGTTGTTTTCATCCCTTCCATTGTATTTCTAGAGAGAATCAGAACAGAGAGCATCATGTGTGTTGTTTTTTTACTGTAGGCCTGCTTATTATGTAGATGGTGCTGGGAAGTAAGGTGGGAGACCTATTGACTTAAAACAGCCTCTACTAGATAAATTATAGAAAGGGTTAATCTACTCAGAAACTGGTAGGTGAGTGGTAGAGAACAGGTTAAAGCTGGATGATCGCACATCTCTGATATTTACAGTACGTTTTAAGTTGTTATAAAGGGGCTAAGATGTCTTCATTAAGTGCAGAGAGCCTAGAACCTCATGGCTGCTCTGCGTGTCGGGCACTGGATGTGGTCACAGCGTAGCAGTGGAAGAGTCCTGACCAGGAGTGGACACGATACCATGTGTTCTCAGAGAGGTGCACGCCGCCTTGGCTAGTCGTGCTTGTAGGTTTGAAAGGGAAAAACACCTCCAAGGACAGTGGCTCAGAAGTCCCCCACTGTGGCAGACCAGAGAGAACACTGTTTTCAAGGGTGGTGATGGCAGCTAGGATTCTTTCTAGAAATTTTAACTTTGGATTGCGGTCTGTCTTCGTTCACTTGGAGCAGTTGTTTCTGCAGATGTGCCCTGAGGCCACCTACGTAGAATCCTTGCTAAAATTCCGTATTCCCATCTCAGCCAAGTCAGAATTTCTGAAGCCAGATACCAAAGTTTGTATTTAAAATCCATGAATGTTAAATTTAAACCAGGAGTCAGTCACCAGAACCTAGACAGTTCTTGATTGGGCCCAGATGCTGAGTAGTGTTTAAGCCAAAAGGATGCTACAATCTGACCTTTCTGGTCTTCCTCTAAATCCATAATAGTTTACATACGGATAGATTAAGCATTCCTAATTTGAAAATCTGAAATTTGAAATACTCCAAAACCTGAAACATTGAGTGCCCAAGTGAATTTTGGCTATGGGGTTTTCAGCTGGTATGCTGGCTAATTTTATGTTAAATTGACACGTTAGAGTCATTTGAGGAGAGGGAACCTTAACTGAGAAAAATGCTTCCACCAGACTAGCCTGTGGACAAACCCATAGGACATCCTCTTGATTGGTAATTGAAGTGGGAGGGCCCAGTTCACTGTGGGCGGTGCCAACCATGAGCAGGTAAACCTGAGCACTGTAAGAAAGTTGGCTGAGCCAGCCATGAGGGTTAAGCCAGGAAAGCAGCATTCTTCCATGGCCTCTGCTTTAGTTACTACCTCCAGGTTCCTGCCTTGACTTCCCTTCATAAACCAAGACCACAGGAGCCCTTCCTTTCCCAAGTTGCTTTTGGTCATAGTGTTTTATTACAGCAGCATAAGCTCATAAGGCACCTGGCAATTTCTGCTGAAGTGGAAGCCAATCATGAAAATGTCCATTGTAACAGACATTTGATTTTTGAACTGGGCAAAATAATGTTCTGCACAAATTAACCATCTCTTGTCTGAAATGTCTAAAACCAAAAGTAGTTCAGATTTTGGAATGTTTTTAATTTTAGGACACTTACAAAATGTCTGTTACAATGGTTTGATTACCATTTAGCAAAAGCAAGCAATTCACCCTCTCCCTCCCCTTTCACCAGAAATTTGGATGGTGACACCTGTGAGGATTGTTTTAAGGGCATGGAAGTTGAGCCGGCATGCTATAGAATGCAGCATCTTCAGGGCATGGTTTAGCTGAAACGCACTACAAAGTTTGTTCTGATCCTTTGTCTTGGATTTTTTTGTAAATTACAGAGAAAACACTAATTTTACAAAGTGTATTTCCTAACATTCATCCAGTGTCAACATCAGGAGAGAGAGAGAGAGAGAGAGAGAGAGAGAGAGAGAGAGAGAGAGAGTGTGTGTGTGTGTGTGTGTGTGTGTGTGATGTGATGGATGCTTGAAGAGACAGTGCCAGTTTCAGTGGGTGAGTTCTGTTGTGTCTTTTGAGGAAGTTAAACACCCTTCTGAGTATCTTTTCATCTGTCAGTTGACAACTTGTAATTTGAAAGCTTTTTACAGTTCCTTTGAGTAATGTAAACATGTTTTGAATTTCTTTTGAGTGCTTTTTTTTTTTTTAACTCCATTTTCTTCCTTATCTTTTAAGGGTTCCTTTAGAAAAAAAAAAGAGAGTTTGTATTGGAGATGGAGAGTTTTTAAAAAATAAGTTTTAGGGCTGGAAAGATGGCTCCGTGCTTGAGAAGGGACTGCTCTTGCAGAGGACCTGAGTTCCACTCTGAGCATCCATGCTGGGCAGCTCACACCCACCTGCAACGTCAGCTCTGAGGAAGAAGAGGTTGCGAGAGATCTGCACAGATCCTCCCCACCATCTTCCGTCTCCATCCGCCATTCCTGTCCTCACCCCTAACCACCTGTAGGACAGCTTTCTTGCCTACATTGGTCTTCCATCCCAGGCAGTCTAACCAAGCCTTCAGCACACATTTTTGGAGTTGAATCCTTCAGGGTAGGAGGAAATCCCTTTGCTGTGGAGATAAAATTGTGCATGGGAGTAACTGTGAGGTACCATGTGAAAATGCCCTGCTCCTCAGTCAGTGTGGTCTGAGTCTAGCTGTGTATTGGATTCAAGTGAGGCAGGTTTTGGTTGGTTTGCTTGCTTGTTTGAGGCAGTGCCCAGGCCCACCCTAGGCTGCCTTTATGAATTCTTGGGTGATGGTGGCCCCAGAGATTCTGATATGCCAGGGCTGAGACCCACTAAAGGTAAATGCCCATTACCCATTAAAAAGGTATCTATAAGACCCCCATTTATTTCCAGATGCCCCAGTATTTTTCAGAGACGTCCGTAAGACACCTCCCCACTTTATTTCATCTCCTTCCCTCCCTCGGCAGGGTCTTACTCTGTAGTTGAAGCTGCCTGTTTAGCCTGTGTCTTCAGGTTGAAACCTCTCGCTGCGAGGACACTCACTGCTTATAGTACTGTATTAGGGATGTGCTTTGGAAAAGCCCAGTGAAATAGTTGAGAATTAGTGTTCTGGCTGGTTTATGTGGGCCAAATGGCTTCTCTGTGCACGTATACAGAGCTGTGTTCACTCTTAGCCCTGCACTCTTACCTACTCGGTATGTATTATCCAAAGAGTGACTCATGATTGAATCTGTGATTGCGTCTCAGCTGACAGTGTATATAGTGGTGTGGCAGGCAAACAGGACTTAGTAGGGCGTGACCTGACTGGAAGGGCAAGAGATACTTTTAAAAGAGAGCATGAAAACTGGCAGCGTGAGACTAGTCAGAGGAGTGGGCACTGCAGGGGTGTGGGGAGAGGGACACTGTAGGGTGTGGGGAGTAGGTACTGCAGGGGTGTGGAGAGTAGACCACTGCAGGGGTGTGAGGAGAGGGCACTGCAGGGGTGTGAAGAGAGGGCACTGCAGGAGTGTGGTCAGAGAAGGAAAAGGTTTTGTGGTCTAAGGATGAGGGAGAAGTTGGGGCAGGGGTGTGGACTTAGACTTTTTTGGTCAAAATATATATCCATTAGAATTCTTTAGGTAATTTGATATATAAGTATCAGTGACTGTATCTAGCCATATTAAATCAGAATAATTTCAAAGAGCTATAATTTTGGATGAAAAGGGAAGATTCTATGAATAAAATTATTTCATTTTTGATATTCAGTGATATTTTCTTGAATTATAAATAACTTTTAATTAAAATTATACATGAATATATATTTAAACATAACTGGTTTTAGAAAGAAGTAAAATGAATGCCAAATGGCTATATTTCTTTCCTTTCTGTTATTTTGTATGAAACCTAGTACTTAATAATGTCTTTATGAAACAAGACCTTGTACCTCCAGATGTGTTTAAGCAAATTCTGCGGGGAAGGAAAAGCTGAACTGAAATAATTATTCTGATAGTTGTTGCTGGAATTCTTAGTTGGAACTCTTTTTGAGACAGGGTACCATGTATCCTAGACTGGCCTTGAATTCTCCATGTAGCCAGTGCTGCCCTTGGGCTCCTGAGTTCCCTGTCCCAGTGTCTCCAATGCTGAGATTATAGGGGTGTGCCACCACACCTAGCAGGGACTTTTAACATGACTTGTCCAAGACTTATGGAAAATAACATTTATAAAGGGTCCTTGTCTGTCTTGTCTTCTTTGCTGTACCGTGTGAGGCCCAAGCCCGTCAGCCTCCTCGTGCCCAGAAATGGATGCCCAGAACTGGGGCTTTGTGTACAAGGCTGGCTGCCTCCTGGGTGTCTGAAGTGCTTGGGATAATATGATAAATGGAAACATTTGAAGAAATTCTGCTTTTGGTTTCCCCCTCTCATTACCAGAAGAACAGCTGTGACAGCAAAAGGGAGACTGGGAGAGCGCATTCATATTTAGTCTTGTTTGACAGCCCCGGATATTTTTAAACAGGCTTGAGTCAGACAGCCTGCAGCACAGCATTCAAACTGTCTTAGTCAGCCAGCCTGTTTGGCACACAAGGGCCTTGTTTTATTCTAGTAGTAAATAATTCTAAATGAATCAATATGACGTACTGACTGTCCCCAAAGTCAGAGTGTTGAGCATGTCACCACAGCCTGTCAGCATCTCCTACACATGCTTGTTCTCTTCACTGCTGGCTGTTGTAGTCGTGGTAGAGTTTGAATTCCGTGTTTGGCCGAGGTTTAATTCATGGTTTCTGCATAATAGGACCCCACATTCGGTGCCAGCATGGCCCTCTCTCCCTTCTTCCTGCCACTTGCATTGCCAAGTAGACACATTGCCCACTTTCTGCTCAGAAGTGGTTCATACTGTGGCCGCTCTCTCTCCATCCATAGAATTCTCATGCTGCATTCCTTCCGCTCCCCCAGGCCGTCTGCATCCACGTTCCTCTTCTGTCTCTCTCACATAGGTAGGTTCTGGAGTCTTTATGTTCATGCCCTCTGCCCACACTATGTGGCTGCATTCTTGTTGCCTTCTGAGGCAGGGCTTCCATCTGCTGCTTAGAGTTTTCAATTAAAAAAAAATCCAAACACGCTGAAGTGACTTTCCCCTGGACCTTGGTACCTTCCTCAAACAAAAACCCCTTTCTCTCTTTGTAGTTGTGAGGCTTGTTGAAGGCATGGTCTCTTCCAGACTCTCAGACTTGGAGATTCAGTGTAACTGTGTAGTTTTTTTAAACACTAATTTAATTTCTGTAGACCACAACGATGTGTCTGTCGCTGTGAACCAGAAAAAATTGGGGAAACAAGCGTAGATCTAGAATTCCATCGAAGGTTCCTCCTCCCTGGGCACTGTCATACACAGCACTGGAGATGGGTGGCCGTGCACCAGGATGGGAGGTGACTGAGGGATCTTGCATGAGTGAGGAGCTTGGTGGTGGTGTGACAATGGTGGGAGCCAGCCATGGCAGAACGAAACAGACAGAATGCTTTTTTTTGTTCTTCTCACCGATTGCTTTCCTTTTGGTGGCTTTTTGATGTGGTCCAAGGAGCAATAGGAAGCCGAGGTGAAAAGGAAGTCCACGGGTCGGGGGGGTTTGGGGAGCTGAATTGAGCAGCCAGGAACTCCCTGCTGAAAGACNGCTTGGTACATGGTCTTGGGAACTGGACACCACTGCGTGTAGAACTCAACAAAGCTTTGGGAATCGGAAGGTTTAGATGCTCTGTAGACCAGTGAACTGGGGTCGAAGTCAAGTAGTCAGAGGTGTTAAGACTTAGCAACACTCAGGATCTGTGAGGACAAGTGGCAGAAGTACAGTTTGCACTGATGCACCTGGCCTTAGGGAACTGGACTGTTTCTGTGAAGAAGGCCCAGAGCTTAGCTCCATAAGGTGTGCAAAGCCCTGGAGGAGGTGAGCTTGCCTTCACCATTGCCTGCCCTGCTTCTGTCCTTGATTATGACTGTCACACAAGTTCCTCTGTATGAGCTGCTGTCCCTATTTGGGAACTCTGATATTAGAAACTGTTAATGCCAACATGACTCCATATGTGGAAAATTCTACCCCTTACTTCATGTAACTGGCTTCAGGCGAAACACAGACTGACTGAAAATACTGCCCCAAATTACAGTAGCTTATGTGTCCTGGGATTTATGCTAGCCTGATGAGCAGTGTAGTTTTTTTTATTGGCATTCAACATAGGGTTGCCATCTCTTATTTTGGTAAGAAAAATGGTTGCCATAATTTAGCAAGAGACAGATTGAAGCCTGCCAATCAGGATATCACTTCAAATTAAATAGCAGTCCTCTGTAATTAGTTAACTCATTCAGCATCATGATGAGAAAAGCTTACAGTACTCTCCCATTTCTCTCATTTGGTCAGCCAGTGACTCCTGTGGTGGAGACTCGAGTCTGGCCACTGCTGCTTTGCACTTTCCTCCTCTCACCTCCTTCTCATTGTCTGGCTCCTCAGCCTTTGTGGTTTGGCTTCTCCTCACATCACTTTTAAAGATAACAGTTTATTCCTGGAACCCAGCTTATAGGGATGCCCTTCTTCCCTGTTTTGTTGCTGCATGGACCATGCTCTGAGTGGTGCTGTTTGCTCTTGCCTTCTGGCTGTTCCTTGGTTGTTTTCTCTTCCATTTTTAAGGATTCTGTACCCTTAAAACAGGAGACTCAATCTTGCTTCCTCTGTCCCTCATACTCCTCACCTACCTCTATTTCTGCATAAGAGAACAACCTGACAGTATTTTGTGTTTCTCCGGGTACATTCCTCTGCTGTCTGTAATCCCTGCAGTGTGTCTGGAGTGCTTCAAATGTGGCTCTGCAGATCTTCAATGGGACCTTTGTGTCTGTCTTCCTTGCAGAGGGACTGATCCAAAGCTCTGCTTTTCCAGATGCCAGTGGAATGATCTTGGATCATTGATGTTTCTGTGTCTCTAAATAGGTCTGCTACTATCCATCTCAGTATTTGTTACACAGAATAAGAAGTGCCAGTGAGCAATTAGTTTATTCATTAAAATGTAATGTACCATGACAAAGTAGGCTGCCCACAGTCCTCTGCAAAAGGAAGGGCTCTGAGTTCTGAAACCTGTGCTCAGAAGGACAGTGCCACATAGCCTAACTTGACTTCATTCCTTGGCATCCCTAAAATAGTGGTGTATTGATACTATGAACACCAAGAGAGGATCTATCTTGATAATTTGGGGACACAGTGACCCATTTATTCCTTATATGAACATATAAACTCAGCTTACATATTGCTTTTGGCTGGGGTGGGATAGAATCTCAGTCTGTATTAAAAGTGGATGCCCTAAAGAGCAGGGAATGTCCCTTGAAATCACATCTAAAGTGCCAGTATCTGTTGTGAAGGCTCTGTCTGTGTGAGCAGCCTCCAGCCAACAATGCCACAGTGGTGATCTGCCTGCTTTGTGGACAGAGCTCAGCACTGATGTGAAGTGAGGCCACAGAAACATCTTACACAGGCCACAGAAATTGTTCTGCTGGTTAACTATGAATTTGGTATGTTCCTTCTAAGACAGCTAAAACCCATTAGTCAAAAGCAGATCAGACTCAAGAGATGATAGTAGCTTGCGGTGGATCTGAGTTAAGGGTTATCTTAACANTTTATGGANAAGAGGAATAAAAATAACAAAATCTGATACAAAATGCCTGAGAGAAATTTTGTTATTTTTATTCTTGGCTGTAAGTGGACATGGCTAATATGAACTATAAAAAGTAAGATTTAATTATTTTGTTTTGTTTTACTTTTATAGTATTGGAAAGTAGAAGTTTTGGGTTATATAATTTAATGAATTGATGAAAATCTTAATGCTAAGTATTAGTTTATTAAGAATATAATAATACTAAATGTCTCAAGCTTTCTTTGTAAATACATGCTTATTCTGGGTTTAGTCATTACTGCTTCCCAAATAATTAAAACAACAGCAAAAACTCTTATGTTCTCATTAATGACCTCTCTTTTCTTCAGTCTGTTTGGCTCCCTTCGTCCTTACATTAACGGTCAGATGGAGGTGCTTGTTATAGACAAGGAAACTCTTATGTGCAGCAAATTCATAGTGAATGTTAGGCCGATCCAATGTCAAGGGACCTCTTTAGTCCTTTCTCCAGACTGTCCATTGGCAGTCTGTGCTGTCCTCATAGTCACCCTTTCCTTAACTTTTAAAATCAAGCGTCACATTCATGCGTGGGCTTGTCCTCTGCACCTACTGGTTCAGAGCTCTCCGGCCTTTCTTCATCTACTTCCTCACTTCTCAGATCTCTACAGTATTTACATTATGATCTGCCAGCGTTATTTAAGAACTATCTGTGATGTCCATTTTACTGAGAAGGAAATAAAGGTGCAGACATGTTAATAGTCTGCCAGGGGACACACAGGCTTAATAAATACAGAAAATCAGTGCAGATAATACTTGTGGCATTTAGGAGGATGTGTAGTCATCTAGATAATGGGGGCCAAGCCAGGTAGATAATAGTCATAGTGAACAAGAAAACATGGAAGATTTACAGGATGTCAAGAACATCTAGAAATTGGATGTATCTAAAGGGAAGGGAAGGGTGGTAAAATTTGAGTGATAGTTTTGTTTGTTT
>LZPO01034937.1:78365-92312 GCA_001675575.1 Neotoma lepida
TTACAGAACATGTGGGAACTAGCTAATGGTGATTTCAGTTGGGAATACCTTTATCCTGCCTCCTGTAGGAAAAGCATTGTTCCTACTGGTAAAGTAGAGGTGACACTTAACCCATTGGGATGCTGTGTGACTCANGAAAGAGCAGTGTCTCTTAGAGGACAGTAACGTTAGGCCCTCATCCATCCATTTGGAGAACCAGTGTGTTCTCTCCTGCTACTGAGCTTTGCTGAGGTCCACTGATGAACTGTCACCAAACAGTTACTTGGGTGAGATACAGTACCAGATCTTACAGAACCATAACTTGAGGTCAGGGGAACCCCAAACTTTAATAAGCACCCCAGACTTTTAAAGCACTCTAAGTTACACTCATACCCTCCTTGTCTGAGACTCTTAGTTTGGAGCACAGATATTTAAAGGTCAAGATGGGCATGTGCATGCAGTGGGAAGAAATCGTGTTTGGTTTTGTGTTCCATCTCCTACCTTATGTATTCCCAAAGTTTAACCTGGAGCAGGAANGCCTTCCCCTAACCCAGACCTAATTAGTGTAGGTTGCTTTTGTCTGGACTTGACCAGCTGTGACCTCTGTTATCCTGGGATCCCTGAATTCCAAAGTGTCACTGAGCAGAATTTTTGGAATTTACATGATCCTTGCAGGCCGTCTTCAGGCCTCAATGATGTTCGTGACGATCCAAATTGAGTTAAAGTCTGCCTCCTGAGGTATGTATTTTTTTTTTCCCTCAGAAGTTACTATTTTCATCAATAGAACATCAGGCCTCTATAGAACTTATATTTTAATGTGTGGCTGGATCTTGCAGTTACAAGGCACTTCTTTTCCCACATATGCATACCCAAAATAGTGGCAGAAAGGGGCTGTTGTGGTCTATCCAGGCTGATAAGCACTTCTCAGACTGAGGCAGGCCTGTCCTAACAGTTCCTGCCTAGGTTCCTGCATAGGTCCTATAGCTGCCTAGATTTCCTAAGCAGCAGTGCTAATTATGTGATAGATTTGTGTGTTTTTATCCCTTTCGTCGGTTTTTAAATTAGAAGCTATTAATTGTACAAAGTAATGGGTTTAATTCCATTTCCACGCATGTATATAGTGTATGCTGGTCATATCCACCTTCCCTTTTCTGTTCCCCCTCCCACACCCTTAATTACCCCACTTCTCACCCTCCCGCCACACACAACTTTTTCTTGTTATTTTGAGGCAGGGTTTCATTATGTCTCCCAGATACCTTGGACCTTACCATGTAGCTCAGGCTTGTGATCT
Source organism: Neotoma lepida (assembly GCA_001675575.1). Lineage (NCBI taxonomy): Eukaryota > Metazoa > Chordata > Mammalia > Rodentia > Cricetidae > Neotoma > Neotoma lepida. The sequence goes on from LZPO01034937.1 coordinate 79,636, forward strand.
TCCATTTTGCAGCCTCCCAGATGCTGGAGTACAAGCCCGTGCCAGCATGCTTAGTCGTCATCCCTGTCACCTCCATGCTGTTTTTCCCATAAATTCCACGGAAGAGAGAAGAGCTGTGACACTTGTCTTTGTGCTACTGCCTTAGTTTGCTTGTGTGATCATTAGTTTCACCCATTTTCCTACAAATGATATAATTTTGTTCCTTATGGCAGAATAAAACTACAGCGTGACTATAGACTGCATTTTCTTCATCCATACACATTGGTAGGCATGTAGGTTGGTTATGTGGTTTGGCAATTATGAAGAGTGCTGCAGTAATATGGAAAGGTATCTCTACAGAGTACTGACTGACTCCTTTGGGTATATACCCAAGCACTCGATAGCTAGGGACTATGGTAGTTCTGTATTTAGTGTTCTGAGGAACCTTCTACTGAGTTTCTTATAGTGACTGGGCTCATTTACATCCCTGCCAACAGTGTATTGGAGCCTCTACCCCATCTTCACCAACAGTTTTTACTTTTCCTTGATGGAATGAGATAGAATTTTAAGTCTCGTTTTCATGTTCATTTCCCCGATGGCTAAGGATGTTAAGCATTGTATTTATTGGAAGTTTGTACTTCATTTGAAAACTGTCTGGTCAGCCTTTTCCCCACTTCTTAGTTGGATCATTTGTAGTTTTGTTATTTTATGTTTTGATTTTGAGTTCTTTATATATTCTGAATCTTTATCTCCTATCAGATTAGTAACTGGCAAAGACACCTCCCTCCTCCCCGAAATTTGNTTTTTTGTATTTGTCAAGGCTCTCTAGAGGAAGAGAACTAGCAGGATGAGTATTTATTACGAAGGGAGTTTATTAGATTGGCTTATGTGATTTGAGTTCGGTAGTCCAGCAATGGTCAAATGTACACTGGAGAGGCTGAGAACCTGGTGCTTGCTCAGTCCACGAGGCTGGATGCCTCAGCAGTCGTAATCTGCTGATGAAGTCCTGGAGGATTCTTGGAAAGCCACTGGTCTTCAGTCCATGTTCGAAGGCTGAAGAAGCTGGCTTCTGATGGCAGTGAAGGATGGCAGCAGCAGCAGCAATGGGGTAGATGCATTCACAGACAGGGAGAGAAGGCATGCAGGCAAAAGCAGCATTGCTTTCCCTCAGACTGATTGATGTCTGACTGCTGCCAGAAGGTGCCACCCACTTGGGGGAAGGTCTTCCAATATCATTTAACTTCCAGGAATTACCCTTTAGTGACCTGTCCAGAAGTATGTCTTTTAGTTTATTCTAGACCCAATGAAGTTGATAATCAAGATTAGTCATCAGAAGTTCACCCCTTGTCAATTTGATACCCAATTATATCTCCTTATGTCATACTTAATTTCCAAATGAGAAAAAAAAATAATGGCTGTAATTCTACCTAACATGATATAATGATCCTACACTCAACTAAAAACACTGTTATTAACAAAATAGGACAGAAACCCTCACAGCAATTAGAATTTCATTTCTGTAACTGGTCATTTGGCCTTAACTGGTATTTATACTACCTTTTTCTAATAACCATTCTATATTTCCTTCACTCTCAGCAAGCAACTCGGCCTGTCTTGCTTGGTTCTTTATCTGGAGGGGTGACTCATACCCTCATTTCTCTAAGTTTTGGGCCATTTATCATCTTGCCTGGTTTGAGTTGTAGTTTCCCACTGACCTTAATCATAGGACGTCGTACCACCAAGAGACACCATAATGGATCTCTTCTACTCTGGCTATACCTTTTTACATTGTGAAAAAGNAGTCAAGTTTCCTGATAGCCTGGATGAATCATTCTTTCTAACACTAACTCATTTCTCAGCCTGTTGACTCAAAGGTATCAGAACTGAAAGTGGCCAGGGAGCAGTCTTAGCTTCCAGTTCAGTGGAATAGTTGTGCCCCCAGCAGGAGCATTTCCCTCTCTAGAATCAAAACATTTGGCCAACAGAGCCTGAGGTCAAGCCAAACTTGGTAGTGGGTCACCAAGGATGATGGTACATCCCCATTTCTACCCCTTAATTCCAGGACTCCAAAATCCAGACTGGAGGAGAAACAGTGCCGTATAATGAATACTGATGTAGCCTTCTGGAGAACCTTGCTATAGGCCTCCAGTCTATTGCTACCTAATTGGCATTGTGACTGTATCTTTAAAAGACCATTCCACCNTTTTGTCAAGCTAGCTGCTTCAGGATACATAAGCCACTGCCTCGCTTCTTTGGCTATGAATCGAGTCCTTGGTCAGAAGCAATACTGTATGGGATACTGTGACTATGGTAAGGTATTGTGTAAGTTAATGGGCGGTAATTTTGGCAGAACTACATGCAGGAAGGCAAATCCACACCCAGAAGTATCTGGTATCCTTTCAGTAGGGACAGAGCCTGCTACCAGGTCCCTTGGCTTATCACCCCAGGAATAAATAATGCTCATTGGGGGCTCAGTATTGTTCTCTGTAGCTGACATGTTTGGCATTCAGTAGCAAATCTACCTTTGTGAGTGGAAGTATACATTATTAAAGCCATGTATGGCCTCCATCCCTGTCACCATAGCCATTTTGTTCCTGTGGCATTGGGCAATGACAGGGATAGTGAGGGAAAGAGGTTGACTACTGTCCATAGAATGGGGCATCCTATCTACTTATCATTGTTTCCTCTGTTGAGGTAACCTTTCAGAATTTACACGTGACACTAGTATCTTCATGTCCTTTGCATAGTTGGAGAGATTTATCCACATATTTCTTTCTTAGCTGTCTCTCTCATCAATTTTCTGATCCTGCATCTTCCTGGTTTCCCACCATTGGGTACATGGCCCACAGCTCACGAATCACTGCTTACTTGCACACTAAGAATTTCTCCTTCCAAGCAAAACATACAGTCATGTGCACTCTGCAGCTATTTGCCAGTTATGAAGCTTTCCCTTCACTACTGTCCTTCAGAGATGTCCCAGAAAAGCGTTATAATGCTGTAGCTGTCCACTCCTGGGTGGTACCTGCATAGGTTCACTATGCTGCCATCAAAGGTGCCCATGCTGTAGCTGTCCACTCCTGGGTGGTACCTGCATAGGTTCACTATGCCGCCATCAAAGGTGCCCAGTACCACCTCTGTCTGCTGACCACTCAGTTACTGCTGGGTATGCTGGATCATTGAGCCCAAGAAGAACAAGAGCCCGCACAGCAGTGGGGGGACCTGTTGAAGAGCTGCCTTCTGTTCTGGGCCACACTTAAAACTAGCAACTTTCCAAGTCACTTAGTACATGGGCCAGAGTAACACAACAGAGTGAGGAATGTGCTGCCTCCAGAATCCAAGGAGACCCACTCAGCATTGTGCTGCTCTCTTGGTGGTACGAAGGGATAGGAACAACAACTTATCCTTCCCCTTAGAAGGGGTTATCTCTGCATAACCCACACCACTGGACTTACAGGAATGTCACGGAGGTAGAAGGCCCTTGAATTTTGGTTGGATTTGGTTTCCATCGTCGGATGCGCATACTCTTTACCACAGATTCAGAGTGGTTGTTCCCTCCTGCTCACCTGGCCCAGTCAGCATAATGTCATCAATACGATTGGACTGTTTTGATACCATGCGGAAAAGACAAATGATCAAAATCTCNGTGAACTAAGTTATGGCACAGGGCTGGAGAATGAATGATACCCTTGAGGTAGAAGAGTAAAAGCATTGTCTCTCATGGTCCTTAAGGACAGGTATTGAGATGAAGCACCTGTAAGATTAATAGCTACNTAAGCAAGGATGGTGGTGTAGCATCTGCTACAACAGCTGCTGTTGGAGTCACAGGTTTGTGATCATCCTCTCACCTGCCTCTGTGAGCTCCTATCTTAACTGGAGGGCCACAGTAGTTTTGGGGGTCCCAGAATCAGTGTCAATTGTGGACCACTCTTTAATAGGCTTTAAAAGGTCTGATTGTTTCCTTTCCCCAGAATAAAAGGCCATAGGTTCCTTTAGGGAAGGATGGGAGTGAAAGATGAAAAGAAGAGTAGCAAACCTTTCCACTGTTGCAGTGGGGTCCTTCCTCAAGGGGACATGGCTTCTCTTTCTTTCAAGGGGTTCTGGGTCTATAAACTAGCTGAAGTCTGGAAATTGGTTGAGGTGCTATGAATGTCTATTGCTTTGACTCATGACAGCCATTTATCTGTTCTACAATTTTTCTGCTTACATAGCTCAAGAAGGACTTTAGGCTTCCTGTGAAGTCTGTTTCACTTCTGGGAACAACATGGTCAATTACCCAGTGCCAAAGGTCTAGATGAATCAGACCATTATGAACATTGCTTTGCCTGTGTTGTCCTTGTGAGCTCAAGTGAGCTCACCTTGCTCTGGTGGTTTAGTACTGTCTCTTGACCCTTGCTGCTCTGGGATTTCATTTGACCCATTTTATTTAAGTTGTCCAGTTGAGCAGCTATGACTCACACTGTAAGATGTGGCATACAGGGAAAAGCAGTAACAGCTCTTCAGATGTGCAGGTTCCACTCTCACAAGCCTGTTTGTTGCAGTGTGAGTGAAGGGCATGTCCTCTCTGACCCTCACCCCACCCCCGTTGTGGAGGGTTAGATTTTACATAGCAAACCCTCTCCAGCCTTCCAGTGTCCCTGAGCCTTGGGTTCACTTCATCCACACTGAGCCGAGGCACATCAGACCGCTCCACCTCATTCACGCCAGACCATCTTTGGACTCACACTTCAGTCAACCAGCCAAATAAACTGTTGGCACCTTTCCAATTGTGTGAGCTAAAATATTAAACCCAGAACCTGGGCTCCTTGGGCCCACACATTTTTAATGTGCTTCCTTACAGAAAGTATTTTCTGAAGAAATGTAAGAAAATAATTCTAAAAAGTCGGGGCCGCATTCGAATGAGGTAACAGCGTCTGGATGTTCTCTTGTGATTGTATTCGGTCCTAAACATGGTGAAAATATTAACAGTGCTGCTGAACTTTCTTTGCTCCTAGATATCCCCGAAATTCCAGAAAGCATCTCCTTCTGTAAAGCGCTGCAGGTAGCTGACTTCAGTGGAAACCCCCTCACCAGGTAACCTTCATACTTCACATTTGTAGTCACAGTGCTCAGGGTAGCATATCTGCCAGCCAAGCAAAGGATACAGCCAAGTGCCGCATCCAGGAGGTGCCTCGATGGGGCACTGTCTCCGCCTGACTTTTAGTGTGTTTGTAAATAAACAGTGGAAGAGGACACACCGGTATTGATGGAATCAAGCAGGAGTTAAAGAGTGCACTTCTGAGCAGCATGAGGAACTGTAGCTTAAAAAAAATTCTCAGTTGTGTCAGCGAGATGGCTCAGCAGGTAAAGACGCTTGGCAGCAAACCTGACAGTGAGAGTTCGGTGCCTGGGACCCACATAATAGAAGAGAACTGACTCCTGGGGTTGTCTTCTGACCTCCACACGTGCACCGTGCCACACGTATGTGCACACGCGCACATGTGTGTATGTGCCACTAAATAAACGTGAAAATAAAATAAAAATAAATTCCCAGTTCATCTCCTGTCTTACGGGATCAGACTGAGGCCAGAGAGATTCCCGGGTATTTACCCAGGAAGTCAATTTCCTTTGTTGACCTCGGGGCTGCACAGTTACTAGGCATGTGCTTTTCTATTGTGTTATGCACCCAGCCAGGCAAGTCTTATTCAACTTACTTTTTACACTCCAATGATAAGACATTTATAATATCTACTTCCTGTACAAAGCACATACACACAAAAAACTTTTTGCTGTTGGTCCCCCCCACCCCCCGACAGGGTTTCTCTGTGTAACAGTCCTGACTGTCCTGGAACTCATTTGGCCTGTCTCTTATACACATCTAGATGTGTATAAGAGACAGCCCCCCGACAGGGTTTCTCTGTGTAACAGTCCTGACTGTCCTGGAACTCATTTTGTAGACCACGCTGGCCTTGAACTCACAGAGACCCTCCTGCCTCTGCCTCTGCCTCCTACATGCTGGGATTAAAGGTGTGCGCCACTACTGCCCAGCTATAAAAAACTTTTTAACACTATTATTTCCCTACTTTTGCAATGGCTTTGGGGGTTTCCTGAGTTTATCGTTCTGAGTCTGGCCACCTGCTCCACTTGAATACTTAGGGCAGCTCCACCCTTCCTGGTTCCACAGAACACTGGGTGTGGCTGAGGGCCGTTGTCACGGCTTTCCTGGTGGCCTAGCTCGGTTAGGAGTCCACTGACACCTGCCTCCAAGTCTGTGTTGCTGGGGTAAATGAAGTTACCCATATGGCAATTCAGAGACAGCTCGTGGGTATGTATTCTAGAGGTTTCCCTGGGCCAGTGAGTCCATTTGTAGGGTTTCTCAAGGCTCNATACGTAGCTGTTCCCTTTGAATTTGAACTGGATTTATCTTATTTCAAAATTGAGACTCGCTGAGTATGGAACAATTCCCTATTTAATTTTGTTTTACCCATATCTCATTTCCAAGAATTAAATATTTTTATGGTGTTTCTGGTTTCTTTCTTTTGGATTTCAGTGACTGATACTCTTATCATTTATGACTGAAAAATAATAATCAAGAGTTATATAAAGCTACTACCTTTCTTAACTCTTGACTGTCCTCAAGCTGTATCCTCTTTCCTAGTCACCTTCACACAATTCTCGCTCTCCTCAGAACCCCATAGTTTGTGTTCCTCATGGCTTTGAGAGCCCCCTCAGCCCCTTTGTGCTTGAACAGTCTCTACCCTGATGGCCCTAGGCTGCCTCTGTCAGTCTCTGCGCACAAATGAAGCCCTTCAGTTCATTTCCCAGCTTCCCCTCCCTCACAGCTCTGATCCTTTCACCTTCCCTCAGACGGCTGGTAGAGCACCCTGCGTCTTCAGAAAGCCTTTCCACTTTCTCCCTAATGCCCCTCTGGTCCCTCACAATACCCCCTCTTACTCCCCAATGCCCCTGGTCCCTCACAGTACCCCCTCTTACTCTGCTCTGGTCCCTCACAGCACCCACTGTGCACTCTTCATAGCGCTTGACATTTACACGCGAGCTATCCTCTGATGAAGACTCCCCCGTGGACATGAGGAAAAGGCGTGTATTTCTCTCTTACTCTCCAGCCCAACTGTAATTCTTGAAGTGCTCAGTACGTGTTCACTGAACTGAGCAAACTGAGGCAGCTTCTGTGGCTCGGGAAGCTGGGGAATGCTCTGTGTGGTGCAGCTGAGACTTAACCACTCAGTCACTTAAATCGCCTTCCGCTTTTCTCTTCCTAATGTCTGCTAACAGTTGACTCCACAATGATCTGAAAGCGCTCTCATCGAGAATACACTCAGCTTATGTGAGGCTTTTATTCCTGTTTTTATCCTGGCCTCATACGTGGCAGGATTCTTAGAGAAAAGCCATTTCAGTTTGGCAGGTATCCTGATGTTAAGATGTTACCTGTGAGCTGAAGGGAACTTGGTAATTGGTTGGCTTGGCCCACTTCGTTTATGGCTGGGGAGAGAACCTCAGCTAGATGAACAGACTTCTCCACTGGGCAGCTAGTGGGGAGAGCGTTGGAACTGCCTCACCCGGCTTCTGCCTCCTCACCGTCCTGCACTCGTACATGCTGCTCTTCCTGCTAGCAGCCAGCAGAAAGGCAGAGCAGCCAGCTAAAGCATTTTACTTGCTTTAAGAACATTTTAGGGGCCGGGTGGTGGTGGCGCACGCCTTTAATCCCAGCACTTGGGAGGCAGAGGCAGGTGGATCTCTGTGAGTTCGANGCCAGCCTGGGCTACCAAGTGAGTTCCAGGAAAGGCGCCGCCAAAGCTACACAGAGAAACCCTGTCTCGAAAAACCAAAAAAAAAGAACATTTTAGGTATTTTTAAGATTATAAAGGAATACATACATCTGGAAAAACTCCAGACAGACCAAGTAAGTTCTGTCTTTTGAATTATAAGTAACAATCTTCAGCCAGTGATTCCCAATNACATAATAAAACATTTCTGTTGGTACCCTGTTCTTGGGTGCCTGGATTGGGCATTGAATTACGAAATTAACCAGTCTTAAATGTCAAACATTAATATAGGATTTCTTTTTTTTTAAAATATGAACAAACCTAGCAAAAGGGAAGTATAGTCATCAAGTGCTCACTACTAAAGCCAGAGGTCTGCTCATGCTGGAAGAGAGATAGAGATAGATAGATAGAGGGGGAGGGAAAGAGAGCTGCCTCTCATTTTAAATGTGATGAGATTCTGTTACCTTTAGTCACAATTTTCCCTCTAAATATGGGTAACTGTAGGAATATTGAGACTAGAATTTCTTTGTAAATTTTGAATAATTATTTTGTATGGAATCCTTATGATTTTGTGGAGTTTGAGACATACTAAAGAGCTTTTGTGTAGACTATGTAGTGAAAGATAAAATTATCCTAAATGAGTGACATCTTGAATTAAAGAAGCAGTCCAGTCCAGTAGCAGCTGGCCAACTGCCCATCAGTGTGGAGTAATCCTGTGCTCTGGGCGTTCTGAGCTCTGAGAGGGAGAAGGATTGAGCAGCTGTCCTGTGGCTTAAACACCCGTGGGCCCGCCCCATTTCCTCTGCAGTTTCCTCTAATCAGTGCAGTATTTTCGCTCTCAGCAGGTTTTCATTTTGGTTTTCTCGTAGGATTAATTTTTTGTTGTTGTTGTTGTTGTTTGAGATGTCTCACTGTGCAGCCTTGGCTGGCCTGGAACTCACAGAGATCTACCTGCCTCTCTGCCTGTGAACTCTGGGCTTAAAGGTGTGTGCTGTCACACCCAGCTAGATGCTCAGCACTTTTGGCTGCAGCGGTAGCATCTTTCTTTCTCACAGAACACCCAGCACTCCACAGCACCTTCTCTTTACTAGACCACGCAATCTACCTTTTTTGTGATTGTGATTGCGTCACTCCATCAGTAAGTATCCACGTGGCCTGTGCTTCCCTTTGGTTGACAAATCCTGTTGCTTTTGCTTACAGGAGTAGTATAGATAGGAAGACAAGGCAGGTATTCCATAATATAAGGTGTTGTAAGAGGCTGTTGCAGCCACCACATGGAAGAAGTCTGTATTTATACTTGGCGTACACTGCTTTACTTTTTTAAATTAACATTTCTGTTGTTGTTGTTATAGGTTGCCAGAGAGCTTTCCTGAACTACAGAACTTAACATGTCTTTCTGTGAATGACATCTCACTGCAGTCTCTGCCAGAAAACATTGGAAAGTAAGTTTTTACAGAAGTCTGTGAGTGCCAGGGGTGAGAGGAAGCTTGTTAGCCATATCCTCTGCCCCTGCAGCTTTTAAACGGAGAGTACCATTCACCCATCCTTCAGTGTCACCTTCAGAAAGATGAAAGTCCGCCTTCCATTTGTGTGTCCAGCTGCTCCTCTTTTATTATTTATTGTCTGTCTGTCCTCCCCTGTGTACACGTCTGCACGTGTGAGAAGGCTAGAGGACAGTCACATTAGGTGTCCCCTTTGTCACACTCTGCTCGATTCCTTTGAGACAGGGTCTCTCAGTGAGCCTGGGGCTGGGCTGGTGCTGAGCAATTCCCAGTGATTCCTGTCTCCAGCCCTCACGACACTGGGATACATTTGTCCATACATTTGGACATACTCAGCTTTTTACACCAGTTCTGGGATTCAGATTCTCATTCTTGCTTAGCACATGTACACTTAACCCACTGAGCCATTTCTCCAGTGCCCAGTTGTCCCTAAATTTTAAAGGTTATAAACTGTACTGCTTTTTTTTATTTATAAGAAATCTAATTTGTTTGAAGTTTTGTTTTTAAAGAGTGTGTGTGTGTGTGTGTGTGTGTGTGTACGTGTATGTGTGTATGCATGCCATGTGTTTGTGAGTGTTCATGGAGGCCAAAAGAGGGTGTCAGGTTCCCTGGAACTGCTTGATACGGGTGCTGGGAACTGAACTCTGGATTCCATTTGCTTGGAAATTTAGGCCAACACTGGACAAGTGATACCTCATGAAACTAAAAAGTTCCTGTACAGCAAAGGAAACAATCAGCTGAGTGAAGCTCACAGAGTGGGAGAGAAACTGCCAGCTCTACAGCTGATTGATCAATATCCAGAGTATACAAAGAACTCAGAAAGCAACGAGTCAAGAAAATGACCCGGTTAAACAGTGGGCTATGGATCTGAACAGAGAGTTCCCATGAGAAGAATTAAGAGTAACTAAGAAATACCTTGTTCAAACTTGCTCAGTAAAAAGCAATTAGGGAAGACGACAGGTTTATCATAGAACCTTAACAAAGACCTTTCCATAATTAGACAAAAATGTAAAAATTGGTATGGTGACTTAACAAATGCACGTGCCTTTGCAGAGTGTCCTTTTTATCTTATAGTCAGGAAGCCANTGCAATGTCTAGCCTGTTGTTTTGTCCCCAAATGTAAAGCAAAATGTTTGAAATGATTAAGTATCACCTGTGCTGTATGTGCATAAGGATAATAAAGTTTCGTCAGCTTGGTGCTCTTGGGAGCAGAGGAGGGTGGTGGTGAAGCAGCACACGTTGTACAGTTTTTTATTTTTAATAAAAATATTTAAACTGAGCATGGTGGTGCACACCTTTAATCTCAGAGGCAGAGGATCTTTATGAGCTCCAGGCCAGCTTAGTCTGCATAGTGAGTCTTAGGACATCCAGGGCTACAAAGTAAGACCTGCCTTAACCATTTGTGTGTGTGTGTGTATGTATCTTAGATATATAAAACCATATGCATTTATATATACATAATCATGTATACATATATACACATATATATGTGTGTATAATTTTCTTTTTTATCTCCTATAAAATTTTATGTATATTTTTAATATGAACAACATGTTGGTGCATAACGTATCATATTTAAAATAATAAATGTAAGGATTAGAAAGGTACTTTATAGGTGTATGGAGAGCAGCCTTTTATTATAGACTGTTAGGGAGTCATCTAAGCTCTATAGCAGCAGTTCTTAAGCTTTGCTTTTCTGGGCCTCCAGTGGGTTCTGTTGAAGTCTTCCCAGATCACTCTGGAAGTGTGAATCAGGGCTTGGGTAGTCTCTGCTGATCTTTGTGTCAGTTAGCTCTACTTTTGAAAAGTCCGCCACAAACATTTCTCTAGTTACACTTGGGGACTGCAGTTTCAGACCCTTTGTTAATGTTTATAGCTGCATGCAATGTGCAGATTTTACTGTGGTGCAGATCCGTGTATAAACCAAGCAGAAAACTCCAAAGCCTTTCATGCAAATGTACTTTAAAATCAGCCCAGTACTCTTTCCAAGCNGGCTGAAGTATGTTCTTCATGTAAAGGTTGAAAGCCTTCCTCTTTTGCCACACCCTCTGTAATGACGGGAGAAGGTGAAGTAGATTCCAGACCTGTGGGTTCCCTCACCTGCCACTTACCCCCCACCCCATACTGTAATCACTTCAGTTCTGCGTCTATACAGAAAAGACTAGGTGCTGTGTGTTCAGCTGTGTGTCTGTAATCAATGTATGTACCTGCACCAAGACTCCACCAAGACCCGCACCAGTGACAGCAGGTATGGTGGCACTCTTCTTCCCCTGCCAGATGAATACACAGAACAGAGCACACAGGATCCACTCCTTCCACACAGCGAGACATCCTAGGTTTTGGACTATGAGTTCTGGGAATCTCTGCCAGAACTATGTTAGCCTGTCCCTATGCAGTGCCCTGGACTCAGCTATAAAAAGTGGTTATGAAGAAGTAACTATGGAAAGCACAGCTTCTATTGCCGTAAAACTTTCTAATGAAGAATAAGTATTGTCTATTAAAAGTTCTTAATTTTTCTGACATAAGGAGCTATGAAGGAGAAAGGGGGTTATTTTTAGGGGAAACTATCTGCCAAAAGAATGGGAAGCCTTTCTCGTTTTAGTCACAGTTCTGACATTTATCACATTTACTTCTCTGCCTTTGTTGCCAGAAAGCTTAAGCTAGTTCCGATGTGTAGTGGGAGCAGCTGTGTTAACTTCTGTGCAATGAAAGGAAGTAGGGAATGGACTTCTGCGCAACGAGGGAAGGAGGGAGTGGGGTGAGGTATTGCTGGCGGCTGCACCCTTGCTTCCAAGGCTGGCACCAGCCATCCTGAGTGCCATTAGCATCTTCTGCAGAATGGTGATAAGTAAACTGATGTTTGCATTGCTGTGCATGGTCAAGTTAGCTGGAGAATTTGAGTCTTCATTGCAGATACTGCAGTTTTTTAAATTGCACGCTTCTCACAGTAAGCACATTTTGTTTCTTCCTCCTCCCCATGGTCTTAGTGTTTTAGGTCCCNAGTCTTTCTGTGAATTTGCACTTTATACCTGCTAGGATAATTATCAAAAAGGTACACGGTAGTCAGTATCCTCTTTACAGCCACTAAGATGGTAATCGAAAAGGTACCTGGTAGCAAGAGTCACTGAAAATTTAGAGACGTTGACACCTTTACCTACTCCTGATGGGAAAGTACAGCAGTGCAGTGTTACTACAGCAGTGTGGGCAAGTTCTCTCTCAGAGTTGAACTTAGTTCCCATGTAGCCCAGCTCTTCTAGGCATATTAAAGAACTAAAGACATGTCCATACAAAAATTTGTTAGTGATTTCATAGCAGTGTTCTTCATAATACCACCCCCCCCCAAAGTGGAAACCACTCAAATTTGGATCCATGAGAGAATGGATAAATAAGATGGACACCCATCAATAGACTACTATAAAAGAAATGAAGTACTACT
>LZPO01034937.1:122550-140312 GCA_001675575.1 Neotoma lepida
CTCCTGTAAAATTAAAAAAACACAAAAAACAATAAGCTACATACTTTTTTTTACTCCAAGAGGGAAACACCAGGACACAGTCACATCAAATAAAAGTAAAATCCAAGTGCAGAGGTATGCTCTGTGTCTGATGTCTGGGACTTGTGGTCTACAAGTCCAAAGAGAGGCTCCATTTCTTCAGCTCTGTCATTTTCAGCAAACACAGCTTGTCTCATATGCTCAAGCCAGCCACTCCATAGCTGTTACTGTCTTTGGTGGTTTGGTTCTGGCATCTTCAATGTGCTGGGGTCTCCATAGGCTGCACCTTCAACGATGGCCTCCTGGCCTCTCTTTGGGTATTCTGATTCTGCCACATGGTACACACCTCAGCTTTTCTCTATGACCCCTTCAATCCTGGGGTCTCCACTGTTATTGAGGGTATACCTTCACCAATGGCCTCTCCTGGCCTCTTAGAGTGCCAAGCTTCAACTACTCTCCATGACCCCCTTATGGCTTCAAAACTAATACCACCTCTGAGACTCTTAGACATTACCAAGTTTAGCTGCCAGCATGACATGCAGCCTTGGCCCNCTCTGGACCCNGACTTTTATGCACTGACCCTTGGAAAATATTCCCAGAAGTTTTTACCCCAATGATGCTGGTCTCTTAATCAGTGCCTGCTTCCTAGTTTTATGTCAAATTGACAGAAGCCAGAGTCATTTGGGAAGAAGGAACTGCAACTGAGAAGATGTCTTTGTTAGATTGTTCTGTGAGAATGCCTGTAAGGTATTTTCTTAATGATTGATGTCGGGGGGCCCAGGTCACTGGACAGTGCCACCCCTGGATTGGTGTTCCTGGGTGTATAAGAAAGCAGACTGAGAAGCCAGTAAACAGCACTCCTCCATGGCCTCTGCATCGGTTCCTCCCTCCTGGTTCCTGCCTTGAGGTCCTACCCTGACTCCCTGGATGATGGACTGTGATGTGGAAGTGGAAGCAGAATAAGCCCCTTCCCCTCCAAGTTGCTTTCGGTTCTGGTATTTTATCACAGCAATGGAAACCCTAACTAGGACGACAGTGAATTTCTCAGCTCCAGCTAACCAGTATCAGTTGTTCCAGGAAAACAAAGGTTTCACTTCAGTGGTGCTGGTCATTTGTTAGTCATATCTGATTCTTCAACCNGAGCTGATTGGAACCACAGATTCTTAATTCCAAGTACCACCAAATGGTCCAAGTAGAGCCTTTGCTTCCCTCTAGAACTTTACAATCCAGACCTNTGTTGTCTGCACTGTTTTCAACGTTGTTATCTTCTAAGCTTCCACAGTACTNCTCAGTGTCATTCCCAGCCCAAAGTTCCAAACACTGACAGTCCTCCCCAAAACAACATGGTCATGCCTGCCACAGCAATGATCCGTAATCTTGGCACCAATTTCTATATTANTTATGTTCTTATTGCTGTGATAGACACCATGACCGAAAGCAGGTTGGGGAAGAAAGGGTTTCTTTGAGCTTACACTCTTAGATAACAGTCCATTACCCACAGTTACTTTTATGAAGGACATTTTGTTGGCCTCGATCTACCAAATCTTGGTGCAAGNGTAAATAAACACCTAATATTCAGGTGTCACATTTCAACTTTTAAAGTGTTCTTATGTGGATTCTCTCATCTGAAATTCAATAATCTGATGGGACTNTTAATTATCACCTGAGTCTGAGAACTAACAGTGACTGGGAACTGAAAAGTCAGAGTTTAAATACCTGGAAGGGTCTCCCCAGAGACGGCAAGTGCAGCAGGTGCAGAATGAACTTGAATTCTTTGCCTCTCTGACTCTCTCCTTCCTACCACCCCTGGGGACCCCCAGCAGTCTACCAGTGAGGCTGCAGCTCTGTGCAGCAGTAAGAACAGTGTATTTGTCCTTTCAGTTAGGCTGTTTATTTTCCTTTCCTTCAGTCAAACTCAGTGCAAGGCCCTCAGNTGTATCTTACACTTTCTCTGGGCTGTTTAGCTCCATGTTCTGGAGGNCCTACAGAGAGAAGTGTAGCAGTAAAGAGAAGTGGGCACCTCACTTGTGACTCTACCGGCAGATCTATTTATGAACATAATATCTGTTTACACTTTGGACCCAATCTGAGGGCTCTGGCTTTTATTTTCTTCCCATTTGAGTTAGCAGGAGTCAGTTCTCTGACATTTCAGGTTGTAACATCTCTTGTTTTATGTCAGGTTGCGTCATCTACCCTTATCTCTGACCACTCTGAAGTTAAAAGCCCTCTGGTTATCTGACAACCAGTCCCAGCCTCTACTCACGTTCCAGACGGACACAGACCGCACCACAGGGGAGAAGATTTTAACTTGTGTCTTGCTTCCTCAGCTGCCTTCCGAACCTATCTGCCAAGGTGATTTTCTCTTAAGGACCATGAGCTGGAGCTAAGATCTGCCCATAGAGCCTCCTCTTCCCAAGTATGCATGTGATTTTGTTCAGTTTGCCCCTACTAGAANCAAGGTGAGGTGATTGTGGGACTATTCTGGAAGGGTCTCCTAGGCCTTATAGGAAAAAAATCACTGGCATCTGTTTATCATGACTGAAATTCCCAAAGCCACCTTTGGTTTGGAATTACACAGTAAGGATAAACATATAATGCTCATCAGAGGGGTAGCTTGTTAAAATCCAAACTGATATTGGAGGATTCCCAGGTAATACCATTGGCACAATATCTTTAAACCAGTGATTATTTTGAGTCGTTATATCTTTGTTTTGTAAATTTTGTGATTCTAAAAAAATATTCACACAAATATCAACATGATGGTATGAATCCATTGCTGAGAGATATGGATTTGGTAAGAATACTGGAGTCCCTNGAGCTGGAACACTCCAAAATGACCTTGCTAATCTCAGGAAAGTGTAGCATAGTGCCATGAAAGAGAATACCAGCATCCCTTGACTGCAGCCNTACCATGATAAAAAACTGTGCTCATTGTGTGAAAAGAGCCACAAAGCACCCTTGAATGTGTTTTAACCTTCTATGATGGCGCAGTAAGCATCTCAACCTAGCAAATACCTCTGAGGCTCTCTGATGTAGTTCCATCATAAAGGACTACTTCTGCCCAGGCCTTTTTGCTTCTTGTTTTATATTTTAACGAAAAGCAAAGGTTGGAGGTTGCAACAGTGGTCTGCCCTCCTTATTTTTGGCACTGTGGGCCTCCATGTGGATTCTGACCAGTGAGCCACTAAATTACAGTGTAGCCATTCCCAGTCCCATGGCCAGCATTCCCTGCTGATGTTGTCTTTGTCACTGCAGAGAGCCTGCCTCGCTGTGGTGCCCTGGAAAGCTTGGTGAATGACGTCTCTGAGGATGCCTGGAATGACCGCACAGTACACAGAGTTAGTGCAATCCGGTTTTTGGAAGATGAAAAGGATGAAGATGAAAACGAAATGGTATGGGGGTGGACATTCATCCAAGATGGACTGTGGCACCTTATGTGGATTTTCTTTGTTTTTGTATAGTATATTTTCTATTTTGCCTTTCAATATCTAGGGTTTTTTTNTTTGTTTGTTTTTTAAACAAAACTCAGTCTCAAAACACTGATGCAGATTGAAATTTTGACATTGTTGTTACTTGAATGATTTTGGTGTTTTTATTTCTTTGTGATAGTTGTTCCCTTCTGTCCCTGTATTTTCTCTAAAATTGGCAACCCCCCCCCCCCCGCCTTTTGGCTTATGTGAATGAAATCTCTTCCTATCTCTAATACTGCTCGTGGCTGGGCTGTGTTCACTCCATTCACATGTCATTATGTGACTAAATACAAGACGTTGCTCTTCTTGGCATACCACCATGGCCTTGTGTAGAGTTTTGTGNTCTTGGTTGAACTATCTTGACAAGTTTCCATTTAGAAATCAGGAATATATTTGAAGCCCCAAAGAGTGGGGNAATCAGGAATATGTTTGAAGCCCCACTCTTTGGTTCATATTTGAAAATGTCTCTCAGATGTACTGTGTTTCAGCTCTTAACTTGATACTGAGTTACACTGGCTGGTTCTTTTTTAAAAAGATTTTCATTTTCAGTCATATGTGTATGCACGTGTGTTTGAGTATGCATGCTACCCAAGGGGGCTGGAAGAGGCTGTCAATGCCCTGGTGCTGGCTGTAGTTACGTGCTGTTGTGATCCATCCAACTGGGATGGATCCAGCAGTTCCATGGCTGGGAACTGCGCCGTGGGTCATCTGGAAGAGCAGTTATGTGTCCTTCACCACTGGGCCATTTCTCCAGCCCCCACACTAGCTTTTTAAACTCTCTGTACTAGTTGGGTTTTCACAAGCAGTGCTTAGAGAGGGTGCTTGCAGCCCCCCTAAGGCTGCCTTAAAGTTGTCTTTAGTAGTCCAGTTGTCACCAGATGGGGCTTTAGGCATCTGCCTTTTTAGGGAGAAAAATGGGAGCAAGGGGTGATAAAGGAACTTGAAAGTCGGTATTTTGTTAATGCTTACCACAGACATTTCAGAGTGTAATGATTTCAGGGGTTGTTTTACTACCTCAGTAATGCTCTTTGTTAAGCCAATGTGTTCTGAGATAGGTCTTTCAAAAGATGGGAACGCTGCTTTGTGAGATAATGAGCATGTCATGTATTAACTAATGGGAAAATTTACAAATTGCTGAACCCTGTTACTTAACTCTCAGCACTGTGATCTTTATTAGAAGAACATGCACTTTCATCAGAGCAACTGGCACACAGCAGTCAAACCCGATGAAGTCCTCTTTTTTGCTTTCTCTTTTTCAACTCCCAAGCCCCGAGGGGTGAAGGAAACCAGAGCCACTCTGAGCAATAGAAGAACATTCTAGTAAATTTAATTTAGAATATTTATTTATTTTTCTTCTTTATTCTATAATNATATCTTAAATTTTGTTATTTTCCGTTAATGTGTAGAAACTTATTTTATACAATTTTAAAATGTATTCCTTTATTCTAAAAGTAATATGTTCTGTCATGACTACGAAATTACTTTAATATCCCATAAACTCTGCGTGAGCAGCTGATGAATACACATAGCTGGGAAGAAAGCTGTTTCCCCTGGAGCTCGGATTTCTGAAGTTGTAAAATGTGTATTGGAATGCTAATACCTCAGAGCTGCATGCTTTGAAACAGTAGTGGATAAAACCAAACACTCGGGCCTCTGTTTGTTTGCAGAGAACACTTCAGAGGCGGGCCACTCCACACCCAGGAGAATTAAAGAACATGAAAAAGACGGTGGAGAATTTACGGAATGACATGAATGCTGCTAAGGGATTGGATTCCAACAAAAACGAGNTCAACCACGCCGCTGACCGAGTGACCACGTCTGTGTAGCATTCACCCGAGTTTTACCTGCTGTGTCTTCCCTGCTGTAGAGATGTTCCCGTGTGACCGAGGAGCCTCCTGCAGCCCCTGTGTTCACCACCCTGCGCCAGGATGCTGCTCTCGCACAAAGTGCCTTATGCATCCCTCAGTCACTCAGCGTGCCAGTAGCCTCCCATCCTGATTGCTTCTCACTTTCAGTTGTTCATAATAAGTAGAATACACTACTGTCAACATCTGACCTTCGTTTTTGTCTTATGTTGGGGTTAGAGAGAGCAGGAAGGGGAATTACGGCCCTCTTCCCTCTATCGAGTGCTGGACATTTTAAACCTAAGTTCTTATGGACCTACTGATGAGAGGAAGCTTTATGTATGGAAAAAAAAAAGATACTTTTTTAACCTTTCTTGGCAGCTCAGATGGTGTAAATTTTAAAATTTTGTATAGGTATTTCATAACAAAAATTATGTATTTCTTTGTTATTTTATCTTGAAGACGGTACATATTTTCGTATTTGTGCAGAAAAACAAATTAGGCCTAAAGTATTCGTTTTTATCTGTACCATCCACTCCGTGCCTTACTGTATCCTGTCCTGTCACACCAGTTACAAACAGTGGCATCCTTGAGCAGCAAGATGGGAATATGAGTGTGGTCATTTTAAAGCAGTGTTGCATTTTAAGCAGTAATGTACCAGATGGATTTGTTTGTTAACCAAAAAGATGGATTTATCAGTGATTTGTAAGTTTCATCCAGTGATTTCTTCAAAAGATGAGCCAAAGGATTAGACTGCTGAGACGTCATTTCATACACTCCCTCGTCCTAAGTCACAATAAGTGCAGCATCAGACTGTGCCTACTCTAAAGGCTTGTGCCATTTGTATAATGATGTACAGCAGAAAAGCACAGGAAAAAAAAACTGGTTCAGAAATTCAGTGGATCAATAACTTATGTATTGCAGAAGAATGACTCTTAATGAAGAAAGCTTTAAAAGTTTTATATCCAGATAAAAGACCACAATAAAGCAANATAACCTATACCCTAATAGAAATGTTGCTATCTTTATACAAGTGCACTTTGATTTATAAATAGTTTTAATCAAAGCATAACAAAACACTGCTTCAAGATTTCCTTTTAAATCTGCTAATTTAAGGAGTATGTTTTTAATGTGTTTTTGTTGTTTTCTTTTTATGTATGCTGTAATGAAAGAGAAATTCAAAGTGCCAGGCGCTGTGTGGTGTCTGGGAAAATCATGGGTTTTTTTGCGGGGGGCGGGTGAGTGGGGTAGGGATTCCCTATGAAATAAACTCACCGTGGACATTGGCCATATAGCTTTTTAAAAATTATTACTTTGTGTGTTCAAAATGGTAGCAGATAATTGAGTTCTTGGACAGAGTATTTCTGTCTGTTGAGTGTCTAGGTTTTAGCCAGTTTTGAGTAACTTCTGGTGAAGCTTCATTCATGAGTCCTTTTTCCACACAGAGCAGAGCCCAGAACTGCCTTGAGCGTGGGTTCATCATTGTGAGTTGTGGCATCTGGCCAGTTGGACTCCTTTTAAACCTGATTTTCACCAGCAAATGCAATTCCTTCTCTTCTGTACATTCAGCTTGGGTTACTTACCTGAACACATTGTTGGTATGTCCGTGTTAGATGCATTTTTAAAACCCTGGAGGTGAGAATACATGCCATTTAATGGTTTTCAGCTTTGCCTACTAATTGGTAGGGACCCATTTTCTTTTCTNCATTTTAATGGTTTGACATACTCTGATTTTAAACCTATAAAACTGATAGTTGTAATTCAAGGACTGATTCTGTGGGAGTCTGTCAGAGCCCAGATCCGACCTGTCAAAGGGTTCTTCGGTGGAGGAGAGAGAAATGAGGAAATATTAGGTAGAAAGATGAAAAGAGATGATAAGAAAGACAGAAACACAGGATAGCTTTGGGAAGGCCCTGGGTCAATACCCAGTTGCCCTGAGGTTTATTCCAAAGGGCATTTTATAATACGCTAAGGGGAGGGGCAGAAGATCTTCCCCTTGCATGATCAAAGCACAAAGTACCGACAAGTGTAGACCCTTCCAAACACCTGGTAAACACACCCCTGACTAAATCATCCCCATTATGCAGCCGTGCTGGGCAAAGCAAGCCCAGATTCTCTGACCCTGAGTAAGGTGTCAGTAGATAGCCTCTGTGAGTTCCCACGTGATTCTATGTAGATAAACAGATTTTTATTTTAAGAGAGGCATCTTGACTCTGAAAAACAAACCAAACTTTCCCAGTGTATTTGGTTTGTGGTTTTCATATAAAGGCCACCATTTGCCACTCGGTTTCATCTTGGCTTTAGTGACTGGGTGGAGGTAGAGACGCACAGGGATGGGGAAGGACAGATAGTTACTGTGGGAAATGCTTGTGCCTGTTTGCCTCCTTCAGCCTGTTTCCTTTATGCCATGTCCACCCAGCTTATTTGTTTTGTTTGAGTTTGGGGCTTGAGAGGTTTTGTTTCCTGACCTGGCTGATTCTGTGGTGCTCTAAAACTTGAGGGTGATGGATCCAAACTTAGGCTCTACAGTGCCGTCAGCACCAACTCAGCAGCCCCAGCCTGAGGATACCCAGGTTTTCTAGGAAGGGAAAGGATGTGAAAGCTTCCTGTCCATAGTCAAGTTCCTGACCTTTTGCTGGGGTGGGGGTAGGGGCGACAGTGGTCAGCTCGAGCCATCACTGTAATCCCTGTCCCTCCCTTCCACTGACTTATGTGTCTGGTGGGAGTAATAGGTAAAGGTAGAAAAAGATAATGTTTGTAGGAACATATTCACCTACTTTCCTTTTCCACAATCTTTTGTTNTCTCTTTATCAAGTGAGTTATATGGATAAAGTAATAAAACAACAAAACCCACAACCTTAGAGGAAATGAAACCAAAGAGATAGTCACTGGTGATGAAAGTGGTGTCCAGCAAGAAACTGCAAAATGATTACCAACATGTTGGTTTTCTTTTGGAAATTTTAAAGGAATATTGATAAGCAGCCAACTCGAAGAGTTTGCTAACTGGTTATCTGTGAGAGCAGAAATACCAGGCTTTTTGCACAGCGGCCCATCTGCCATCATCTGGGAGATTGCCATGCCCATGAAGACATAATTAATGGATGGACGAAGGCCAGGAAAAATAAAATGTCTGTCAGGAAGTGATTCTGAAAAGCCAGTCCTATCCCTGTGAAACTGCCATGGGTGCCCCAACAGGTATGTGGTGAGGGACTTTGCACTAGAGCTGCTGGTAAACACAGGTGACNTCCTCGGAGAGTTGGAATCTCACTTCATCAATTCATGTTGACTAACTTCACCCAACTTTCCAAAGAGCCAGTTAAAACGATGTTTTAAAATAGCCCTCAGCTTTTGATTGTTGGAAATCGAAGACACTCAAAAGCAGAGTTCTATAATGGGTCTTGACATGCCTGTCAAGACCTTCACTAAGTATCAACACAAGATCAAGAGGCTTGCTTTTTTAAAGGGACTGAAGTTATGTTTTAATATATACGCAGGAAAAAGATGACCATGTGTGCTTAAAAGAAAGGAAGGACCTAAGTGTACTCTTTGAAATATAATTTTGGAGTTAATTTTTGAGTCAAGATGCCAGTGAAATCATGGATTTGAATACCAGCCATGCCACGTGGATTTGATTAAGCGATTTAGCTCTAATAGCTTAGGAGGGACTAACTGGAATATATGGAACACAAGCTCTCAGGAAACGGATGGTTTGCTGTTATTGCAGGCCCTGCTGCTATGGCAGTGATGTCATTAGGAGCTCTGAAATCCGTACCAGTTAGCAGTGTGTGAGCAGGCAGGCAGCATCCTCAGGAGCATACACTGCTGGTAACTTTGCCTAAAATCTCTTCTATTGTTTTAGATAAAAGCCCCCACATTATATGAGGGGAACTTTTTGCTCTGTAGCTGAGCAAAAATTTGCTGGCTTCAAAACTGGCAGTTGTACTGCCTCGGCTCCCTGGTGCTAGGATTGTAGACTTGCACCACCCTGACTAATTCTGATAAGTGCATTTTAATTGGTTTAGNTAATGGTTAGGTTCCCAACGGTCTCTGTCAAACNTCCTCATTTTGCCTGAACTTAAGAACTCCTCTTAAAGCTGGGCAGTGGTGGCACATGTCTTTAAATCCAGCACTCTGAGGCAGAGGCAAGCAGATCTTCTGTAAGTTTACAGAGCGAGTTCCAGGACAGCCCAAGGCTAAACAGAGAAAACCCTATCTGGGAAGTTTCTACCAAGAAGCTGTTAAACACCTAATCAAGGAGAAAACTCTTTCTCACAAAATACTTTGCCATGACCTCATGTTAAGTCTGTGGGACTCATTTTATTCCTTATCTCAACTTTAACCCTGGCTTTTTATAATTTCCTCCCTTTTGACATACGATGTTCTGTCTCTTCTCTCAAAGGAGCTCCTAGGCTGGGAATGGATCAGGAGGAAAAGTAGCTTTAAGACGCTCCACATAAAGAAACCCCTCTGGAAACGGTGCACATGCTAGTGCAGCCTGAGCGGGGAGGGTGGAGTCGCCGTTCCGCCTTGCTGCTGGGTGTTTAAAAAGCCCAGACAGCTGGCTGGAAAGGGAGACTAACAAGAAGAACCTGACGGGAGTGCCTGCTAAGCTGCAGGCTGCAGGAAGGATTTTTGTTCTTGCCCATTGGCCAGAAGGACCATAATTTTAAACCATGAGAGCAGGCTGGCAGTCCCTGTGACAGGCAAGAATCTGCTGGGGTTGATTTTTTTTTCTTCCATTTCTTTTGAGGCATCAACATTTAATATCTAAAATGATGGGCTACTCTTGGTTAGGTAAGAGATACATGGCTGCCGCCTCCTGGTGCCTTCTCACCAATGTAACTGAACACAGTGTGCTTTCCAGAATGACCCTGTGAAGTAGATCACAGTTCCACTTGGCAAAAAGCCATGAATTAAGATTCAAACGATTTCATAAATGAGCCCAAGATCAAGCTGTAAATCAAAGTCGGAATTTAAATTTGCTTCTCTGCTGACTCGCATCTGTGATGGCGGTTTATTTTCATTCACTTCCCTCTCCCAGCCATAGCCGTGAACCTGCAATTACATTTAGAGTTGTATTTATAAGTGAGGAGGCTTCTGTCTTCACGTACTCAGGTAACGCAGGCCTAAATTACGGACAAACACAGGCGTGGAACTGCATGAGGTTCATGCAGAGCCAGGGCTTCATTTTATCCAGCTATGCTTGTTCCTGCCTACCTCTCACGCTGTCCACACATGGTGTCCTATTTAAGTGCTGCAGAAACCCCCATGGGGTCAATATTCAGCCATCTCAAGTGCGAATCATAAGGCACTATCCCGTCTGTCATTTTCTTTGAACCCGGCCCTTTGGCCTGGTGGTAGAAAGAGAAAGCTTCCTGCAGTCTCCACAAGTCAAGAGACCAGCTTGGCATTGGGGTGTGGTAGGGGGACACCTGCATCCAATACCACATGATCCCAGAGAATATAAATGCCACTTTAGATGAAAGTAGGTCTTAAAGGTACAGACTCCAGTAAATAGTTTGGGAAAAGATGCCTGAGTGGCCTGCCCTGAACACCTGAGAAGATATTTACTGGAAGTGGGCTCTTCTGTCCTGTGTGTATCCTGTCTGGTGCTCTCACATGGGGCTGCTGCTTGCTGCCTGCCCTTCCTCCAGCTGGAGGTGTGAGTACTTGTTTGTTTAAACCTAGCTCAGCACTGCGTGGAAAAACAAAACAACAGGCTTACTTGTCCAGGCATTGAAAGTTCTTCCTGAATTTTTGTCCTGCCCACTGGCCCAGAGGCATAATGGGTGCGGTGAGTTTCGGTAATAGTTTGGGAAGTTTCGAGAACAGGCTGTGGGCTGGATCTGCTGGGTTAGGGTTACCTGTGAATTTAATCATTTTGGAGCATCTGAGGGTCAGGAACATTGCCATAGACGCTGTGGGAGGGCCTGCTCCACCTTCCTCCTGATGGATGACAGCAGATGCATATAGGAAGACCTTTGCAGAGGCCTGACAGTGAGGTAACCCCCATCCATGCTGATACCTTGGATGCCTGAAAGGAGTGTAGGGTAGAAAAAGCACTGGGTGAGGTGCCCACTTCCCCACACTGGCTACCTGTCCTTCCTTTGAGGACTATTAGTGGGTATATGTCCAGACACCCAGCTGAAGCAATCATTTGGAACTCAGTTTGTCATCTGTGGTAACTGTACACTGGTAGAATTGCCTACCACCTGTTCTGGTCTCAGACCATGCACTAGATAGTTTGCTGGAAGAAACAAGGGTAGTACCAAGAGTAAAGTTTGGTAGAGTTCTTTGCTCAATCCTCCGCTACTCAGAGTAGTTTCTGTCAATTTGGGACAAGCTGGTACAGTGTGAATGGCAAGAAAGATTAGGGCTCTGGTTGTCCTCTTCCCCATACTACTTACTCTTGCCAGGAAGCTCAGTGCGACTGAGCCCATCTTGCCCACTTGGATACCCCTGTATCTTTGGCTGTGTCTTCTTGACAGTGGTGATTCACAGTGATTCCCAAACCAGAAACTTCGTTAGAATCACCTGCTAGGATGTTGAAGCCAATAGCTGTGGAACCCTGTTCATAATCTCTGATTCAGTAGATGAGAGTGGACCCCCAAATGTGCGTTTCTGGCCAATCCCCAGGTGCTGTAGCAGATCTGGGACCACACCTAGAGAACCACTGCGCAAACACAAGGAAACTTGATGTGACTTTGACAGGCCGCCTTTATTTCTGTGGACTTCCATTAACTCATTTGTAACCACCTCCCATCCACCCCCCCAAAAATACTGTTTAGAGAACTACATGAAAGTGGGTTTGTGCAGACTTGCTCCTTACGTAGGTTTTGCTCTCACTTCCTACTTGCTGACCCTTAGGCCCTTGCTAACATGTGCTCACTAATGGCAATAGATGAAGTGCTAACAGAAACAGGAACTATGCTTACCTGTGGGTGAGTGCCAAAGGGAAGGCTGGAGGTGTGGATGGCCAGATGTGGTGAGACTCTGTCAACATTTCCTGACTTGCCCAACAGCACCGGAGCCTGCTGAGTGTGGGNTGCCAATAGACAGCAACCTGGCCTTACTCATTTGTGAGCTAGTGCCTGGCATTCAGTCCCAACCCCTCCAACTTTGCAATCAGCCCTTATGTCTGGATTGTTGGTGAGCATTCTGCACCCCACCTTGACATCTCAGATTTGCAAACACCCAACTGCTTTGCCCCCAGGATTCCTAAACTCACCTGTTATCCTTCATGCANCAAGACAATCTGTCTCCAGGACACTGAAGCCAAGTTGGCTTTTTCAACAGCTTCAAGTCTTCTTTGCTCTCCCAAGTTTATTATTCTCTTTTGTCCTCCAAAGTAAATANCTGATATGTAAATTATATCAACACACATGTTTATTGAAGTCCATTTATATTGTCTAAAGTAGAAACTTGTCATATTGAAAGGTCCAGATAGTGTGTGCACACTT
Organism: Neotoma lepida; assembly: GCA_001675575.1. Taxonomy (NCBI): domain Eukaryota; kingdom Metazoa; phylum Chordata; class Mammalia; order Rodentia; family Cricetidae; genus Neotoma; species Neotoma lepida. The sequence continues at coordinate 135,343 of LZPO01034937.1, forward strand.
AAGGCTTGTTTTATAATTGGTCCCCATCTAAATGATGTCCTTCACTGTTCCACAACTTCATTTGGACATAACATTAAAACTTTTTTCAGTAACATCCCTATTAATAAAGTCCAAGGACCCTTAAATCACAAATCACTGTTTGTGAAAACAAAATTTTCTTTGAATATGGTTGCATTGGTTTGTTTTCTATTGCTGTATTAGAGACCANGACCAAAAACAAGTTGGGGAGAAAAAGATTTATTTATTTTACCTTACAGCCTAGAAGTCCAGGAACTCNAGGCAGAAACAGGCCATGAAGGAATGTTGTTTACTGGTTTACTCCTCATTGTGTGCTTGGCTTGTTTTTTCACACCACTCAGGACCACCTGCCCAGGGATGGCACTTCCCACAATGCACTGGGCACTCCCACATCAATCATTAAGAAAATGCCCACAGGCATTCTCACAGATCAGTCTGATGAAGGCACTTTCTCAATTGAGGTTACCTCTTCCTCTTCTGTGATGACCCGTTTGTGTCGATTTGCCCATTAAAAAAAAGTATTTTGTGTATGAGTACTTTGCCTGCATGTATGTTTTTGTACCACACGAGTAGCTGGTGCCTGGGGAGTTCAGAAGAGGGTGCCAGATCCTCTAGGACTGGAAGGAGCCATTGTGTGGGTGCTGGAAATTGAACCCAGATCCTCTGCAAGAGCAACAAGTTCTCTTAACCACTTAGCCATCTCTCCAGCTCCTTAAGCCAATTTAAATAAATAAAAAANTATACAGCCGGGCAGTGGTGGCGCATGCCTTTAATCCCAGCACTTGGGAGGCAGAGGCAGGCGGATCTATGTGAGTTCGAGGCCAGCCTGGGCTACTGAGTGAGTTCCAGGAAAGGCGCCAAAGCTACACACAGAAACCCTGTCTCGAAAAACAAAAAAAATAAATAAATAAATAAAAATAAATAAATAAAAAATAAAAATAAAAAAATGTACAGAGACCAGATGCCCCTCAAATCTAAACCATTTACCATATTACCTTTAAGCTTTCAGGTGTTCCCTATAGTCAGTCGACACCAATTGCTACATTGTGCCACTACAGGGCCCTGGATGTGCTTGCTGCCTGCTTATCACAGCCAGATGCTGCTCTGCCAAGTGGGCTGACTGCAGAGGCCCGAGTCTTAGTCCCTTCTAACAGCATAGCCTGGGCTCACTGCTTTTTCTGTGTGATGCTCTGGGACACATTCCGGGGACCAGCCCTTGTCAGACTGCTCAGGAGTTGGAGATTGTTCTTGGNACCCCTCCTTGGTCCTATTACTGCTATTGACCTGGCTGAGCAATTCCATCACATGACTTACAGGGCCTGTAGTTGAAACTGTNGTATTATCTATGAATAAGTGATCTACAAATGGCCAAGGTGCCATGTTCTTGCATAGCTGCAGCTATCGCCCCAACTGGAGCAGTGAGGGAAAGGAGGAAGGACAGAAGCATGGGCACAAAGATGCTGAGATCAGGTTGTCTAGGCTCTTGGATGGAGAAGCCGTAGCACCCCAGAAGCTCAGTGTGTTTATTATACACAGTTGAACAGAAAGGTCGTGTTGTNGCATACAGTTGAACAGGAGGTGGAGTTATTACATACAGAGAAGCAAGGCGGCAGGGTTATTTATATTNTATACAGCTGAACAAGGTTCAGCTTTACATATGCATGTTTTATAAACAGCTGAACAAAAAGACAGGTTCAGCTAATCTCAATAGGAGCAGTCTCTAAGGGAACAGTATTCAGAAGATAAACATCTGAGGGGAGAAAGCTGTGGTGGATGTTTTCTGCACATACTGTCAACATTCGCCCTTGGACCCGAGGAAGGCTTTACCACCCCTCTGAGCCTCGCCTGGGGAAGGCTTTGCTACTCCTGTAGGTTTGAGACATTGGAGTCCTTGACATAGCCATGCCCATGTCAACAACACACACTCACTTAGGGCTTTACTGAGGCACCGCTAAAGGTACCACTAAAAGTAAGCTTTATTTTAGGGGTGAATCCCGGCTTTCACGAGTGAAACACCAGTGTCTGTTCCCCTCGGNGTACCCCTATACTTGCTTATTCTGACATCTTTTCTTAGACTTATCCCTGTCTCTTTCAGCTACTCTCTGATCTTCCCTCTCTTAGACCTGTCTATCTGTGATTCATTTTGTCCATATCTTCAGCCGCTTCTATAAATATCTTCTAATTCCATCCCACAGGATCAAAAATCTTCTAAGTTCCTCCGTAACTGTCTTTNTTTTCTGTGAAGACTGATGTGAAGATTACTGTTTCCATCCCGCCTTCTTCATTTCCATACATACCACTGTTCATATCTGTGGGGGTTCAGCCTCCAATAAATGGTGCTTTAGAAATACTCTAGCTAGGTCATCCGCTTTCTGTGTGGCTTCATCCAGTGGACATATGTTCCACTTTTACTTCACTTGACCTTCCTCCTGCCTAGACTCTGTGAACATATTTTTGAACTTGGGAGTCACAATTGGCACCCCAAGTCAGGTCCAGCCACTCATTCTCAATAATTCAATTTAAAGAGCCCCATTGAAAGTGGAAAGCAGAGAAAGGAAGTTTATGCTAGTGGTCTGCTAAGTCAATAGATTCCAAAGGTTTCTATCTGTTAGGTCCAGGATATTCATCCTGACACAGAGATGGACAAGGAATGGCTGTTCTAGGATAAAGCTAACCCAGGATAAGGTGATTAGCCTTTGGACCTGCAANGTTCCAGTCTCCCCACAGCACTGCTGTTCTGATCAGTCAGCCTCTGCAGACACAGCTTCTTTCCAGGACTTCTTCACAGTTAGATGTGTGTCTCTAGGTCCATCTGGCATCCAAGTGAGTCATATCATCAATGTGTCAAGGATAACAGCTCTCCTTCATCAAGTGACCACTGTTCTGTGGCAGGCCTACTCTAAGTGGCAGTGCTCATATTAGCTTAGTCGATACTTTCCCTCACAATCCTGTGTGCAGATATTAGACACATTCGAGTGGTTAGGAAGTTGAGTCAGAACTAGGCGGGTGCTGCTCTGGTGATTGAAGTCAAGACTGTTGAATTTGCTACTGTGACACCTTCAGGGGCAGTCTTAGCCCCAGGATTTACAAACCCCTTCATGACAGATAAAACTAGGGGTCTATAAATGTAGAGAAGCAGAGAGAGAGACAGAGACAGAGACACAGAGGGAGGGAGGGAGGGAGGGAGGGAGGGACAGAGAGAGAGAGAGAGAGAGAGAGAGAGAGAGAGAGAGAGAGAGAGAAACTACTCCAGATGAATTCTTAATTGGTTCTCCCAAATAAAATGCCTACCCTTGGCTTCTAGCTATGACATTGCATAGAGAAGGAAGCAAACTGAATCAGGTCCAGAGGAGATGGGCCCTCTATGAAGCTTCTTCCCAGCCAACAGTTNGAGTCTGGTTCTATGGATCAGAAGTTGTGTTGAAAGAACCTTGTTTTCTTGTGGGAGGTCGGGGCGGGAGGCAGGGAGGGAAAGATGAGATGCAGTAGGGCCTTGAGTTGATGGAGTAAAGAAAGGTGGGAGGTGGAAATTGACATTATAAATAGGGAGATGCAGATACAGCACACCAGAAGAGGAAATAAATTTCCATATTTGGCAGGCCTAGAGAGAAAACTAATCTGAGATGGAACTATAGTTTCATAATGAATGTTGCACTTTAGAAAGAAATATAACATTATGAAATAAGACTCGTGTATGTTCTCATCCATATTAAGAATTGACTAGACAAGCCTCCCCAGATGGATGGTTTTCAGGGAAGATCCCCAAGTATCTGAAGTATACTTACCTGAAGTAGTATCAGTTTTTCCTTTTTCTTTGCCATTTTACAACCTGTTTGGACTAGGTTTTCCCTTACCCATGTGCATCATGGCAGGTCAATCTCTGGAGACTTCTGTATGTTCCCCGTGCTTCCCTGGCTGACAGCACTTTGGACAGAAGATAATCAGCCCAAGAGGCTGGGAATTTTCCAGGACTGTGAGATAAACTTTATGCTTACCTTTCTAGAGTTTCAACAGGACATATGTTCTGAGGTTTAAATAGATACAGAGGTGCAGTGTTTTCTTCTTCTACGTTCTTACAGTGCTTGTTACTCAACTTTGACTACCCCAAAACATTTTCTTTGTCATCTTTGAATGTAAATAGGGAAATATTTTCTTGATTGCTGTGTAAAAACCTATTCTAGAAACCAGTTTACTCCTGGTTTGCTGTGGTGGTAAAGTGAGTCCCTGGAAATAGGCTCTGAGCNGGAGATTCATCTACATGACTTTTTCTGGGGAATAATTGCAGAGTTGAACTGCAAGGCAGTTCCAACAGAGGCTTTGGCCAATCCAGCAGGGAGCAGGAGACCCATAGCCAGTAATTCCATTCAGTCTTCCATTGGAGAGGAGGTGTATAATTTGGACAAGGCAGCACTCCGGGGCTCCAGGGTGGAGGCAGTTTTTGAGAGGCACTCAGAATGAGTAACTGCTTACTCTCTGGGCTCATCAACAGGCAGGGCGGTGACATCTTTTTTCTGAAAAGGGGATCTGTACTGTATGTGCCAACATTCACTACAGCCTGTTGGCCTACTTCAGTGATCTTAAACACGTGTGATTGTTTTCTGTGCATTTAAATTCAGTAGTTTCTATCTACTATTTTATTAATATTTATTCTTTAACATGGGAAGGGNTTGGGAATCATTGATTTATTAAATTAAATTGTAACTCAATTCCAAATGTCTTAAAGCTGTCCTGTGAAGTAGTCTGAGGCGATGGCTCAGTTAATCAAGTTCTTCCTGTGCAAACATGCGGACCCAAGTTCGGGTCCCCAGCACCTATGGAGTCAGTCACTGTAGTGCTGTAATCCAAGGACTGACAAGGCAGAGACAAGGGAGACCTCAGAGTGTATTGGTCAGCCAGACTAGCTAGATTAGTGAGGTTCAGTGAGAGACCATGTCTCAAAAAATAAGGTGGAA
>LZPO01034937.1:140617-162454 GCA_001675575.1 Neotoma lepida
AGTATCAGTTTTTCCTTTTTCGGAGACTTTAAGAATAGATTTACATCATTATAGACTTAGATTTCCATCATTATAGACTCCATGTTTTCTTGATTTTCAGTATTTTCTGTTTCGTCATCATCACGATCGTATTGAAAAGCTTTTTGTAGGAATTCAGCCTTGTACTTGAGCTATGCCTAGAGAAGTAAGTAGATAGTCCTTTCCATCCTGTTGAAAAATCTCAAAGACATGACTCTTGATTTTTCAAATATATATGGTTATGTTCTTTGTGTATATAAAAATGTTACATAAAGTTAAGGTTCACCTTATATACAAAAACTGAAATCAACCCTCCCTTAGTCTTCTCTCTAAAAAAGAAAAAAAGTGCTGGCTAGATGAGTGAACACAGCCACACTATTTTCATTTCATGGCAAGAGTTATCTTGTAAACAGAAATAGCCATTCTCCTGACCACAGTCATGTGAGCCACAGGGTTGTTTATATTTATGTTCATATTTATGCAAGGCATTCTGCTATTTCCCCCACAAAACAGATTAAAATCTTTTTTATATTCTATAACAGTATGTTGTAAAAGCATCTACTACATCGTAGTGCTTTGCTCTGGGAAATATGATGCTCCCAAGTTAAAATCTCAAATGAAAAACATGGTAAGAGATTTTGAAGCAGGACAGCAATGGCCACTACAATTGAGATTACTCTGAGATTTTCCTGCCCGAAAGGCATAAATGTAGCAGGAAAAGAAATAGGATACTCTAAATTGGCAAAATAAAATAAAACAGGGCCTGCAAGACGCTCAGGGGTAAAGGTGCCTGCTGCCCAGCCTGAACCTGAGTTTGAGTCCTGGGATCCACGTGCTAGGAAAGACTAATTCCTGGAAGATGTCCTCTGACCACCACACACACACCATGGTGTAAGTGTACACACACACACACACACACACACACGAGTAATAAATTTAAAATAATACCTAAAAAGGACTTCAACCATATTGTGATATCACTCTCATCCCTAAGAGCTACACTGGTAGAATCTTTGTATGATCTCTTCTCTGGAAAAAACTATCCAATAATTTGAATTTATTTCACCTGGAAAACTTAAGCTTATATGACTTTCAGTGTTTGCACATATTTGTTTAAAGTCCTAATTGTGTTTTGTTTTTGATGTTTTGTGGGGTTTTGTAATTTTCTTGTTTTATTTCTTTGATTTTTCACTGTGCTAATTCCCTGACTTGTAAGTAGTTTTAGAAGTTACAGTGGATCGGGAAAAGGCTGTGGAACCACAGAATGCCAGGAGAAAGGGAAAAGAAGGAAGGACAGAACCAAGAAATGAGATGTGGAATCAATGATAGATGGCATGCTGAGCCCCAAGAGAGACAGCAGTACAAAAGCCACAGCTGTCTGCCAGGCAAGGTGGCCAGGCCAGCTGCCTCATGAGGTAGCATGCCTAAGTTCAGAGTAGGCATGCTACCTCATGAGGCAGCTGGAATGTGTCAGTCACCCACCAGCATTTACCGTGCTGCTGCTGTGTGCTGGCAACTGTGATGGAGAACAGGTGGAGCAGGTCGGAGCTGGACTCCCACGGACTCCCACAGACTCTCACACCAGTGCCCCTGGCAAATCTCCTCAAGGCTCTGGACCTCATCTATTTATTTCTGTTAGATTTGACTCATTGTATAGGGTTGCTAGAGGGTTTGGGAATAAACCGATGTATATTACATAACACACTTAGAGATATTTTCAGTTTTATTAATTTTTTTCAATCAGATAAATTTGGCATGTTGTTATGGTAGCTTCAAATATCCTACTTTTCCTCCTACATCCCAATTGATTGTTCTTTAAAGTGTAAAGAAAAGATATTTCCTAGAGTTTCTTTATAGTGTTCATTTCCTGGCTCCATTTCTTATTTAATGAGGAGATACCCCCATTAGAGTCTGCTCCCAAATAATCAAGATCTCTACATCTCTACATCTCACCCAGTATCTAAATCTGTCTTTCAAGTATGTTCTGTTTTGTTAACATCACTATTATACACAGAATGGTCCCTGCCAGAAACGGTATTCTCCACGTGCATTCTACCTGCATGCATTCTACCACCCATACCCACCATCTTCACTCTCATATCCATCTCTGCACCTCCATTACTGCATCCTGGTTCTGGTTCCTCAAGACCTCCCATGCTGACCCATCCTCAGACCATGCTGAGATATGTGGCTACCATAAACAGATTAAAAGCTTGGGAACCAATCTAGGTCATAGTTTATATTTGTGTTCAATTATTTTTGGAGGGTGAGGCTGTGGGGATGGAGAGCTGTTGGCACTCATGACCACTGTAAGGTCTGGAGTTACTCTGTGTCACCTTCCATAGTTCCACACAGTAAACACCTGGCAATGAACTCTGACCTCTCCCTCCCCACACCATAGAAGGCAGTTTATGTTTCAGGAATGCCTATTAGAGGTTTGTCCATGTATGTATTAGCTCCTAAAGAGCTCATTCCAATTTCATATAATTCTTTCACTGAGCAGAGTTTAAAAGAATATTATTTTCTTCATCTTATGAAACTGCTAGTGGATGTTTCCACATCTGCCTATATGAATTAATTCTCTTTTAGCTTTCACCATAACATAATATTGAAGATATTATTATGGCAATTCCATCATATTTGCATATGTATGAAACAAAAGCCATTTAAGAACGAGGAGCCTAAACAGAAACCACAAACAAGAGTGAGACACCACGGGACTGCTCTTCAATGAAAGGGACATGAAAAAAAGTCACCCACCCATTCACTGAACAAAAAGTAGCCGGAGCCTGTCACACTGGTGGGGATTGGAGAAAGGCAGCTCCCCCTGAGAACTGAAATTAGAAGCAGTCACTCACACTGATTTGTGGTCTAGAGTCATCATACTAAGGGTGTTTTAAAAAATATCNCAAGTAGCACATTTATGTAAAGTCATTTCATGTTGGCAGTGCTGCTAGATTACTGGAGGAAGGAGATGAGAATCAACTCTGGAAATGTGCAACTTCAGTCTAGGCTCAGTGGCCATAAGATGAATCCTTCAGAAATGCCAGAATGTGAACATCCATGTGAGTTACAGGAGATGAAGTGGGGCGGTGATGAATTCCAGCTGGAGTTACAGCCAAGTGGCCAGGGACTGAATTTCCTAGTCTCTTCTGCAGTGAGGATTTATCTGGTGACTTAGGAGGTAGAAAGTCTGAATGAGGCTGAGTTTTAGCTTCTGTCTTTCCCCTACCTAGGAAATGATACTATTGCAGAGATTTCCCTGGACCCAATGTGGAAGGTCTGTGTTGAAGATATCCGATCTCACTCTTCAGCCTGGACCTGAGATAGCCTTGGGCTTGGAGACATGTCTTTGCCCTGAGATACAATGCTTATAAGGTCTGTTGGATAATCGATTGGATAGCAAAAAGAGAAAAAAAATTTTTTCTGGCCCTGAGGTCTCTGTTGAAAGTGTATAACTGCTCTTCTAAAGGGAAGCAGATATACAGAGCAGGGAAATGACTGGCATGGCTGGGTTTCTATAAACCTTTTAGTACCTAACAATGAACAGTTTAGATTTGACCCCCAAGGAGTCTGTGGTTAANCCCTACCTCACCCCATCCACAAACTGAGAGATCTCTGTGGCAGATGGGAACCTCCATAGTTTTCAAGCATTGTATTTCGGGTTTCTATATCTTAGCATTTTTACCTACACTCCAATTACTATAGTCTTCATTACGGATTAACTCCATGAGCGAGTTTTCAACTGGCCCAGTTTTTAAGCGTCTACATTTCTCTCCAAACTAGCTGCAGTCTTCATGTGGTATCCCTACTTCCAGTTTCAAATCTCATGTGTTGTTCCCTAACCGGCCAATAAGGAGACTCCCAAAATAAGTCTTTTTTTCTTCTTTAGAATGTTCTGTAGTTGCCCATTGCAAAAGATGANATCCGATCTCCTGGGGAGACACTGGAGACCCCCTCTCCAGTTGTCCCAGCCTGCTTCTTCAACTTTTGCTGTACTCTGTGGCCGGAATGACTTTTCTAATATGGCCCCTCTGCTGCACATTGATTGTTACCTCAGGCTGTTTCCAGATCTTCTCTAGCCCTGTTCACCCCATCTAAGAGCAAGGAATGTCTTCCTGGTTTTCTTTCCTCCAGGACCCAGCACAGAACAACTGCTCTCTCTGTATATGAATCTTTCCCTTTTGTCATTAATACTTACAATTTATCTGTCTATCTAGAGAACACATATATTTATAAAATCAGAGTAGATTGGACCACTTAATTTAAGAATGATAAAACAGGACCACAGACTAAGCATACAAGGTACAAGGCTTGTTTATCATTTATTTATTCATCTTCATATTCCACTATGATGAGAGTTTCTCCTCCTACGTCTCATGTCTACAATGAAAGCTCTTTTGTTTGTGTGAACTTGCTTCTTCCTTGACCCGGACAACATTTTTCTTTGAACTATTGTTGAGCAGGCCAGTTCCTGCTTGGAGAATATTTCACTCCATCATTTCTTTTCTTATGCAATTTTCCCAGTTGCCTTGAATAGGAAGATCCAGTGGCCTTGCTATTGCTATTTACTTGGCAGAACAGGCTGTTAAGTGAAACTTGTGTCTGCAATACTAAAGTTTTAAGAGCTACTATACTCTGCTGTGAGATTTGTGNCTAGTTAAATGACTTCTGAATGTCACACCACATGGAAGGCATAAGATGTCAGCAGTCCATAGTGGCAAAGTTTATATAGAAAGAACTGCAGTGGACTGCATGTCTCCCACACCCACCAGGGAGGGGGGAGATTAGGGCTGCCTGGTCTTCAGGCCTTACAAGAAGGGTCTCAGGAGGATCCTAACATGTATCTCTCAGGTAGGGCACAGCATGGACTGAGTGAAGGCTGGCACTTTCCAGAGACTGGCTGGGCAGTGGTGTGCTGGAGAGCTGCATGGCATGGATCAGGTTTCTCAGAATTTGTCATGAGCCTTCTAGATGACATCTGGCTGTAAGATGTAGCATCGAGTTACTTCAGGTCTTGAGCAAGAAGGTATCTGGAGGGGCTAAAATAGCTCAACAGAAAAAAAAAAATGAAGATGTGACTAGGAACCTTGAGGAAAGGGCTTGGAAAACATATGCAGGGCACACCTTTAATCCCAGAGCCAGGCACCCTNTGTGAGTTCCAGGCCAGCCAGGTCTACACAGTGAGACCTTGTGTAAAACAAACAGCAGTGGATGTGTATATGTGTCCAGAGAACTGCTGGGAAAAGATCTCCACTGATGAGGAGGATTGCCAAACACATCCATTAAAGTGGAAAAGAGAGAAAACGTTTGCTTTGTGCCATTGGCAGCCCAAGAGTATGAAGCCATTTTATGGTCGTGGAGTCAGGAGCAAAGTTTCTTGCCTACCTTCCTGCCCTCCCCTCCCTCTATTCTATACTGGGGAAAGCGCTCAACACCAAGAGGGGAAGGCGGCAGAGCTAGGAGAAGTGTCAGGAGAGATGCTGATGTTGGCCTCTCTTCAGGCTGGAGTCCTGCCTGGGCTGGGCCTTGTTGAGAGAGGAGAGATGGGTGGTGTGACCATGTATCCTGTGCCCATCTAGACTCACAAGGGGCCTGCAGTTTTAGGTTTCTGCATTGAAGGTGCTGCATTCACTAGGAATGGCCACAAAAATTATAGGGTCAGCCTGTGTTTTTAACCAAGGCGCAAGCAGAGGGCAAAAACTTAACACAATTTTGTGATTATGTTTCCCAATATCATGCTCATTGAAGTGCTAGGTGCTGAGCCCTGGATCCCATGCATGCTAGCCAAATGTTCTGCCACCAAGTCACATCCCCTTCTCACCCCCGTTCTTACTCAATGTCAGTTAAAATCTCCTGTTATATTTTTAACTTGTCTAAACAGCAACATGGTTATTGTTCCCAGTAATTATTTTTACTGCAATTAAAGAGAAGAAAGTTAGGCAAAATGATTTGTTTGTAAATTGTCAACAAGGGTGTTGGTTAAAAGTGGAAAACAAACGGACGGACAGCAGCCCTCAAGGAAGTGAAAAGTGGAGCTTGCTTCCAGGCTAACTACATTCCCACGTGCATCTTCCTCACATCAGAGTTAGGAATGTGTTGTTTTCCATTCTCCCCTGGAAACACTGAGATGAATCCTGTGGAAACACAGAAGGTTCTCTGGTGAAGATCAAACTCCCGCAAAGGGTTTGTCTAGATTTCGTGTTCCCCCTGAGAGAAGTCTCTTGATTTCAATGTTTTAAGCCAAACATGCCACAGATGACCAGATCTCTCTTCAGCATCGGCTTTAGCTGAGCTCCTAGGAGGAGCCGAGTGGAAGAAAACTGACAACCCGGAACATTCCAGCAAAGGCTTGCTGGCTCCATGGGTGACAATGATGTCAGTGAAGCGGTGTCACCTTCATTTTACCACAAGTAATTTGCAAAATGGCTTCCTTCACAACGAATCTGTGTGGAATGAATGCTCCCGTTGCTATGGAATTAGAGATCAGTACGTAGCAGTAGGGACTGAGGTCTTGATTTTAGATAAGAGCCTTAATAGGCATGAGTCAGAAGGGAACAGCTTGTGGAAGGACTACTAATTTGTACCTCTAGTGGGGCCACCACCAGCCCTGTCCTGGGAGAATATAACAGGAAGCTGCTTCTCTCTCTACTGCTTGTTGCTGGGCCAGCCAACTTTTTTCTTTTTTCTTTTTTCTTTTTTTTTCTTGAGACAGAGTTTCTCTGTGTAGCTCTGGCTGTCCTGGAACTGGACCTGTATACCCCACTGGCCTTGAACTCAGAGATACACCTGCCTCTACCTACTGACTGCTGGGATTAGAGGCATGCACCACCACCACTACACCCAGCCCTGAATTTCTTTTTACATCAATAATGTAACGCATACAGAGAGTTTTCATGTCTATATTCTAAAGCATGGCAGTAGNAAGAAGGCCAACTCCCATGTTTACTTTTTGCTGCCACTAAGACAGAAGAACACTGTGCAGGCTTCTGAATCCCTCTGTGTTACCCTAGCTAAACACATCCCCTTTGTGTCCAGGCATGGGACCATGCTCCACACAGTTTTGATTGTCAATTCCTTGTTTCTCCTTTACATTTTACCTCACATCCATGTGAGTTTTGCCTGTTTTTAAACTTTATAGAATGACTGTTGTCTGTGTTGTGTCGTATCTTGTTCTTTCACACATAGGACATTTTTAAGATTTATCATGCAGCTATGTATAGGTGGCCTTTCTCTTCACCCGTGTGAATGTGTGAAGATGCATATGTTCATCGTACTCTTGATTGACACTAAGTTGCCTCACTTTCAAACATGAATAGTGCTGCTGGGATCATTCTTGAGCNTGACCTCTGCAGTGTGTCAGCAAGTGTGTCTCTTTACACTTCATCTTTGGACTAAGAATATGCAGTAGGAGACTTGTAAATGCCTGATTCATGAGGGATACCAAGGTATTTTCCAAGGTAATTATTTCAATTTATAATCATCCTAGCAGTATGTAACAGTCCCTGTGACATTATGCATATATAAATATTGCATAATATGTGTATGAAATAATTTTCTGATTTTGTTAGTGTCTCTGTTAAAAATTATAATCATTCTCTACCCTTCTTCAGTTTCTATACTATTCTTTTATATACTTCATAAAACTTCTTTATCCATATTTTATCATGAACATTGCTATTTTGTATTATTTGGTATATTGAAAATATTGTCTTTCAGTTTGTGGCCTGTGATCTTACAGTCTTTGATAAATGAAGTATAAGGAAGATTTTAGAAAACACAATACTCCTTCATGGCTTGCATAAGAGATCTCGCCTACTTTGGAGTCATAAACAGATGCTCCTAGATTCTCTTCCAAATTACCCATAGTACTTTACTCCTCAATCCATGTGGAGTGTGTATGTGTGTGTATGTGTTGTGTGTGTGTATGTGTTGTGTGTGTGTAATATGCCCAAAACATGACCAATTAGAATCTTCCTCCTGAATAGGCCACACCAGTGCCAATATTCAGGAGAGCTTCCAGCAGGGCCCAGTGGGTGTCTCCTTAATGGATTTGTGGGAGTACACCAGCATACCAACCAAGCACTTCCAGGGTCATAGGGGCTCCCTGGTGTCCTGTAATTTACCACGTAGACCAAGAGAGCCTTGAACTTAGAGTAATCATCTTACATCTGTCTCCAATGTAATGGAATTTACAGGCGTATGTCACCAGGCTCAGCTTTCCAGAGGCAGTACACAACATCTGCTCAGAAGTTATTGAATACATAATATAGCTTCCGGGAGAAGGCAAGGGAAATGTCTCAGTGCAGGTTGTGTGGTGTGAAGGAAACTTCTGAGCAGGCACCTGTGGCTTAGTAATTCTCTTCCCAAGCCAGACACGGTTCAATAGACACTCTTATTAAAAGGAATTGTTGCCTCCCCACAGCACTCACAGATGGAAANCAAAAGCTTCCACAGAGTGGAGGGGAAAGTGTTCTGTTAAGCCTCTCTGTTCTCACATTGTATATGAATGTGTGTGTGTGTGTTAAAAGTAGGGATTCATTTTATTAATTTCTATACTAAGTACTGCATACAGACTAATCCACTTTCTTCTCTGATCTCATTACCAGCTCAGGCATTTTACAGGTTTCAACATACATGTAATTTTGGTATTCGAGCTCACTCTGACACCCTACCACTTGTGCTGTTCACTACCACACAGTCCTACGTATGTATGTTATCATAAGCCTTTTAGAAGTTTAGAAGGAAGTCTGGCTGTTTGGGCGGATAGGTCCTGTCTGTCTTGAAGAGTTCCTTTGATCTGCCAACTTGTCTAGACTGCAGACACAGTGGTGCAAGCCTTAATCTAGGTGCTACTGTGGAAGAACTTTGCATACGTAGGAAGAGTCCCTGATGGGCTGACTAAAAGTAAGAGGATTACCATGGATGATGTGGGTGAGCCTGGTCGGAGCTGTTGGAAGGCATCAAAGGAAGGACAGGTTTTCCCAGGAGAGAAGACATTATAGATGACAGCTTTGGTCTGTCCCCACAAAGTCCCAGCGAGCTGACTTTCAGTACTTACAGCCATGGGGGCCAGTGGTGATGAGTTGCTTTGGCTCAGTGTCCTGCGCAGCCTTCCTGTCCCATCATGTATAAATGTGCACATTCTTTGGTTCTGCTTTGGCTTGACTTTGACTAACACGCTACTTTCCCTTTCCCATGAATTACAAAGTCAGCTTGCTTTACTGCACAAAAATGCATGTTTGGATTTTGATTTATATTACATTGAATCTATATGCTAATTTGAGTGAAATTGCTATCTTCATCAAATTGAATGTTTCCAACCTATGTTTTCAACACTGCACTAGGTCTTCTTAATAGTTTATGAAGTTACCATTTTATCCAAAAAGTTAGTAGCCAATTTAAAACCCCACTCATATTAAATGAAATGTAGATATAAAAACTGTACAGCGTAAGGGGCTGTCATAAAGGTCCATGTAATTACTACCCAGGTGAAGGAGCAGACACCATCTAAGATTTTCTGAGAGCCCTCTCTGTTCACAGCTCCTTCTCTGCCTGACCTTAACCCTCAGTGTAATATGAATAGTGCACACTCGCTCCTTCCCAACCTCTAAGATAATCTTTCTGAATCCCCTTTCCCAAGATCTCCATGGTTTGTGTTTTTCCTTGTATCTTTAATCTAATATATCAGGTTAAAATCTTTTTGTTCTAAATAGTGCAGTTAGTACAACTTAACTTGGCCATTACCAGAAGCATTAACAGAGTTCTAGTTGTAATTTCTTTTAAATTGCTTTTCTTCATGGCTTCCTTGTAAGATCAAATCATTTTTATACATTGATCTTAATCTTGTCCACTTGCTAAATTCACTAACTTAAGCTTTTTATGTATATTTTTTTGTTTCCACGTAGATTCTTGTATCATTGATAAACAATAAAGATTTCATTCTTTGCAGTCTCCACGCTGTATTATTTCTTTCTTGTTTTCCTTTTTTGTTTTTCAAGACAGGATTTTTCTGTGTAACAGCTCTGTGTGTGTGTGTGTGTGTGTGTGTGTGTGTGTGTGTATGTGTCTTTGTCTGACTCCAGACTTTAAAAGGAATTCCTTGATGTTTCACCAGTAAGCTAGGCATTTTCATAGATTTCTTTTTTTAGTAGATTATAGATTAACTTCATTAGTTCAGTGGGTTTCTTTCTGTCNTAACTTTGGTAAGACACTTAAGAAAATCTGTAATGGTTACTGAATTTTATTGGCGCTTACCTGCATCTATTGAAATGATCCTGCCNTTTCTGAATCTATGATTATTGGAAAGTCACATTACCAGTAGCCTACATTACATTCACTTGTGACGTCAAGCCTGTTGTACTGCTCTGAATAAATTCAATTTGACCACAGTGAATTTGTCATTTCNGTACTTCTCTTAATTCATGTTACTGATGATTCACTTAAGGTTTTTGTTCTCATGCTCAAAGGTGGCCTGAAATAACTTTCTTATAGTATTCATATCTAATCTGGGCATTCCATTGATATATAGCACATAAAATGAATAGGGGTATATTTCCTGTTNTCTTTTTGAAGTGGTTTGTGGTTTTATCTCTTCCTTAAATACACAGGAGAGCTTTCTTCTAAGCTATCTGGATCTCACCTTTCTGTGTGGGAAGACTGTAAACACTGATTTAGTTTATAGGCCGAGTGTACCTNATTAAGATATTCTTAGTGTGGGAATGTCTAAGGTGGGTGACCTGACCCAACAGGCCACTGTTGCCTTGCTGGCCCCTGCTCTTTACCAACTTCAGGTGAAATATGCAGAGGCTGCAGTGACCCCCAGTGGCATCTGAAAGATATCTCTCAATGGGACTGACTCAGGGTGCTCAGTGCTAGCCTGGGGGGAGTAGAGGTACAACTCCTCCAATATCAGCACTGTAGAAAGTCTGCCATCTCCCCACTGGGCTGAAGGCTTTGATAAGAGGACAAGTAGCAGCTGTGGAGGGATGATTGGTAGATGAAAGGACTAGGGAATAGGGGGACCCAGAGAGCGTGAGCAGGTGCATGATGGTCCTGGGACTCTGCTGTGCCACATTCTGGCACTCAGTTGCTAGATGAGGGGACATCCCAGGAAAGGGGCAATCACATGGCTGTGTGGCACATGCCTGAGCAGGGGGTTCGGCTCAGTATTTTGATGCCAATTACAACTTCTTTACTGTGTACCAACTCTGCCCTCTCTATATAGTTGTAGACGGACAGATTTTTTTTTTCAATAGTTTCAAGACATCCTGTCAAACTTGGGTTTCTTTATCTTGTAAGAAATTATTAGTCGAGCTGTAAATTTTTGGAGATATTTGCTGTTTCTCTGTAACAAATTTTAAAAGACTTTTTCCTACTTGGGTATTTTGCAGTTTGATGATCTATATGTCTGTCAGCATCCTGCTTGGCTTCGTGATCTGAGTACTGAAATCTATCGTCAGTTAGAACTTTCTCATGTGTTCTGTCTTCAGTGCTGACCCTGCCCTTTCTCTCAGTTATTTTCTTCTGGGTTGTTTACTACATCCTCTTCCNTTTTCCTCACATTCATTCATNAATCCAGTTTTCTACGATGTCATCTGGATGACACTGTAAAGCTTTGGATTCTACCTCATTGATTCCTTCATTAGCCANAGAAAATTTCATTTCTAGAAGCTATATTTGGTCCCCTNTCAGAAATGCCTACTAACATTTGAAAGTCTGTTTATTTCTTTGAAATGTTAAAATGCTTATTTTACATTTTATAGAATCCCAAATGTTTCAACATTTGTGGGTCTTCCATGATTTCTCACTGTTGACTGCTGTTTCTGCCATACAGCCTGGGCTAGCATTGAGCTCCTGGCAGTCTCCTTTGCCTCAGGCTCCAAATGCTAGGACTGTGGGTTGGTGCCACTATGCCTGATTCACTTTTCTGTTTTTAACTCGTTTCTTATTTCTTCTGGCTTTCTGAACTTTTACTGTGCAGTATGATTTAAAAAACAAAACAACAGTTTTACCTATGAGAGATTGATGGGGATGTCTTTCTGTACACTGCGAATATGTGTTGCTCTGATTGGTTGATAAATAAAATGCTGATTGGCCAGTAGCCAGGCAGGAAGTATAGGCGGGATAAGCAAACAAGGAAAATTCTGGGAAGAGGAAGGCTGAGNNAGGANACNCCAGCCGCNGCTGAAGGANCAACATGCCAGCAGACAGGTAAAGCCATGGAACATGTGGCAAAACATAGATTAATAGAAATNGGTTAATTTAAGTGTAAGAACTAGTCAGTAATAAGCCTGAGCTAATGGCCAAGCAGTTATAATTAATATAAATATCTGAGTAATTATTTTATAAGCGGCTGTGGGACCGTGGGGCCTGGCAGGTCCCAGACAAAACTTTCTCCTACAAGAGATCATTGAGATTCTGAACTTGGAGGGCTTGGCTTAGTGACCACTNTAAGGTACATTTCCATGTTGAGACTTGATGTGAATTACAGATTGAAACCCATTCTCTTGTGAGCTGATGGTAACAGTTTCGAAAGAGAAACAGTCCTGTCCCTGCCTGTCCANCAGAAGAAAGACAATGGCTAAATAGAGTATTAGTCCTCTTTTCCCTGGGATGGAGGTGGGAGGAAGTGGTGGTGGTGCCTGAAAGCTCCATGCTACTCACTTTGGAAGTCCCTTGTGGGGGTCAGTGTTGGGGTGATGTCTCTTATGCAACTCTAGACTTCTCACCAGACATTCTGAAGATACTGGGGGATTAGCCAGTACATTTTAGGAGGGGAATTCTCTTTNGGATTTTAGGAGGACCAAAATGATGTGATTGGCACTAGGCTAGGATGATTTTGCCACGAGAGAGGAGGACCTGTCCGGATGTTTGGATGTTTGGTAACAATAGTTCAAGTTCCATCAACATTTAAAAGCTGTCAGGNATATTACAAAAGAAAGAAAGAAGGCTCTAAACTTTTACAAGTTTAGATCCAGGAGCTTTCTTAGACAGTCACAGGAAGCATGCATTGGTTCATTCAGCCAGTATTTGGTTCATGTGACAAGCACTGTTCTAGCACAGGAAATCTAGTAATAAACACAAGAGAAAAAGTCCATTGTTTGTGGACTAGCATTCCTTGCATCAGTAAAGTCAACTCCAAGCAAATGTCTTGTAGANTTGTATCAGAAGTACTTTCTCTCCCAGCCATTTGCCTTTATATTGCTAAGGCCAAGCTTATAGCCCACATATGGTGGCTTCTGCGATGAAAGTAAGGCCTTCACTAAACAGCTAATAGTTCCTGACATTGCTCCTTCCCATCTACCATATATAATCCAATGTAAAANNGTATAAAATAAAAANTATATAGATGGAAGAGTCTATTTCTTTGAAATACAAAATATTCCTTTACCACACCTGGACCAACACATTGTATACATTGCTCTTANCTTTGCAAGTTCATTAAGCATGGCTCTGCTGTGCCAATCCAACCACCCAGCATTGGTGGGAACTCACACATATTTTTTAGTAACTGAAAAAGTGCCTTAAAAGGGTACAGGAGCACCCCAACTTACAGGCTTGAGGCTTGTATCCACCAAATTTTATGTAAGATAAAATACCTTCATTGAAAAAAATNATTATCANCATCATCNTCCTATGAAAGCCCNTTTTTGTTTTAAAATCCTGAATACACTCTGAGTGTCAGATGATTTTAATGTGTTACATTTTTATTACCTTGTTNTGTGTAGTGATGTGAATGAGATATCCCCTATAAATCTTGGGCATTTGCATACTTGGTTCCTAATTGTTGGCTNTTTGGGGAGGGTTAGNNGTGTGGCCTTGCTGGAGGAAGTATGTCACTGGGGGTGGATTTTGAGGTGTCAAAAGGCTTATACCAATGTGCNCTCTGCCCACTGCTTGCAATTCAAGATGTGAGCTCTCAGCTGTTCCTAAAGCCATGCCTTTGCNTCACTATCATTGACTCTAGCCTTCTGGAACCATAATCCCTATTANATACTTTATTTTGTAGGTTGCCTTGGTCAGGTAGTTTTATAACACCAACAGAAACGTAACTAAGATATCCTGTTTACTATAGTCATTTACTAAAATTACTCTCATAGATTCTCAAGTGGCTTCTTGTCTCTGGGGGAAGAAGGAAGTCTTTCCATAGCAACGGGGNAGAGGCAGCACCTCTCTTTGTCTCCTAATTCTGTCGCTCTATTCTAAAACCTGTATTCTTGATTTGAACATTTTTCTCTCATTAATTTTTATTATTNTTGTTTTATTNGAATGCGGTTTCCATGTTTATTGATATTGCTTAATAAATATGATTTTAACATGTATGTAGTACAAGAAAAATANCCTCTTCCATGTTCTTCTTCTCTCCTTCCTGTTACCTTATCCAAGCAGAGGAGTCATGTTCCTTCACATAGTGGTTCCGAGTGGTTAGAACTGAGGTAGGCTCTCTCAGTTATTTGATCATCAGTGTGACTAGAACACTNGACAGAAGCAATCCCAGAGAGGGAGGATTTGATGTGGTTTATGGTTTCAGAGACATCAGTCCATCATGGTGGAGGGTGTGTCAGAGTAGTGTAGCTCACATTTTGGCAGCTTGGGAAGCAAAAGAAGGAGCCAGGCAAGATAGAACCCTACAGACTTAGGCTGCACTAACCTACTTTCTCCAACTAGGCTCCACTCCCTACCTTTCATCACTTTCTAATTATGCCATCATATTTTGAGCCCACCAAGGATTCAGTCCATTCTTTATATCATAGTCCTCAAGACCTAACTGTCTCCTGAAATGTCATTACAGANATCCCTACAGTGTGCTTCACTGATNTCTTATCCAATTACATTGGTTGTCAGGATTAACCATTATGTATGACAATCAGTGATGAACTAAAGGGTTCTTGGGTCTATTGAGCTGAATCTTTGAATGACTGAGGTCCTACCAGAAGGTTGGCCATTGCTGTCTTCCTTTGGGAGAGCTGAGAGGAAGTAGCCTGACCCCNTTCAGAAATTTTCCTGTTGGAGTTTGTGTGGATCCCCTCAGTGAATCATATTGCCAAACTCATGGTGCAATGGTAAGTTCTAGGACTGGTTTGATTTGGGAGGTATCTAGATATGAAACTGCCCAAGGAATCCCTAGTTATCATTCATCATTTTTTTGGGTAGGAAAGTCAAAATTTCTCCCAAAATGTATTATCTGTACTAGGAGATATAAAAAACTTATAAGATAAGCAAGAGTTAGGAAAGTAGTTTTTTTTAATATTATATTTAATATTCACACATGCATATAATGTATGTGGAGCCAGTCCACATCACCATTCCCTCCCTCCAGTTCCTTCCTTATTTCACAACTTTTCCTCCCTACTCATTGTGCTCTCTCTCTCCACCCATCAAGTCCATTTAGTACTGTCTCTGTGTGAATGGGTATAGATACTGGAGCATGGACATCCTCTCAGAGCTTCCATCCCCAAGAAAAGCTGACTCTCCCTCCCCAGCAGCCATCATTTGCCAATAGCTCCTCAGACAGAGGTGGGACTTAATGAGCCCCTCCCCATTCTTGTTGAGATTTTGGTTGGCTTGATCTTGTGACAATCCTGTGCATGCAGTCTTAGCCACTGTGAATTCATGGATACAGCTTGGCTGTCATGTCCAGCGAACACTGTTTCACTAGGCATATCTTTTCCTTCTGGCTCTTACAGTCTTCCAGTTCCCTCTTCCTTAATGATCCCTGAGCTTCTAGGGAAAAGGTGTGCTGCAAATGTCCCATTTAGAACTGATAATTCTACAGGCTTTTATTCTCCACGTGTTGACTGGTTGCAGGTCTCTGTCTTAGTCACCAATTGTGCCTAAAAGAAGGTTCTCTGGTGATGGCTGAGAGCTCTACTAATCTATGGGTGTAAGATAAAAATGTAAGAGGCAGTTTATGACTATGCCTATTTGAGACAGTGGTTCTCAACCTTCCTAATGCTGTGACCCTTTCATACAGTTCCTCTTGTGGTGGTGACCCCCAACCATAAAATTATTTTTGTTGCTACTTCATAACTGTAATTTTGCTACTGTTATGAATTGTAATGTGAGTATCTGATATGCAGGACAGTCTTAAGAAATCACCATGACAGGGTCGTTTGACCCCCAAAGGGGTTTTGACCCACAGGTTGAGAACCACTGATTTAACAGACTCATAGTACTAGGTTCTCCCCTTGGGTCTGTGACATATCCAGCCATAGTTTTTTTTTCTTCCCATAGTTATTATTACTAAATATCTAGGTTCCACTCCGTGGAATGGGTTTTAAATCCAGTGATAAAGTGGTTGGCATAATCTTCATGCCACTATTGCACCAGTGAGCAAATCTTTTCAGGCTAGTTGGTAATGTAGCTGGTAGGGATTCACAGTTAGGTAATACTAGTGATGACTTTTCTCCCTGTCATCATGCATGCATAAAATGTGTGCATAAAATCTTACATAACTATGAAAGCTAGCCAGGAAGAATGAAGCATCCAGGTTGGGATCAATTTCATTTTTCTATGTTCTGTGACACAGGTAGGGGATGTGTTCAGCAATAGGGTCTTAGCACCAAGTTCTGGAGGGTNGCCAAGAACAACACCAATAGCTTATAATGTTTGAAGGGGTCTGTGGATCATCACTAACCAACAACTCAAAAATAGGTAACCTATACCTAGCACTGGAATTTTTATGTTAGAGATTCTTTGCAGTCTTGTGTGTGTGTGTGTGGGGGGGGATGTGTTGTCCTTTTTGTGGTCCCAGAGATACTCTGAGTATTTCAATGACCAATATAATTTTAGGCATTTTATAAATAAATATAATCCAATGATTTAGTGTCTAGTAAGGCCATAAGATGGCCTGAAAGTCTTCAGAATGATTTTTTAAAAACAATATTGTCTTACACTTTCTCAGAGCACTTTAATAGACATTTCTTTGTAAATGTTCTAAATTCTCAGTGGCAGTAGCCACTGGATCTGGTATCAGTAGCTCCAAATAGGATGCTNTTATGGGTGAAACCAACCACCTGGTCCTACCTTGCCTCTCAGGACATGGGGAAGAGGGTTGTGAAATCTCCTAAGAGCTAACNTAAGAGATCCCCNGTAGAGCTCATCACTGGGAAAGGAAACTCTTCACAGGGGTTTTTGGACAAACTCAGATCCGTTCATGGAAAGTAGAAGGACGAGTCAGTCAGTGAAGAGCAAGAAGACCCAGAGATAGAGCACCTGCAGGAGACGTAAGAAAAGATTTCCTTTAAAGTAAGTCTAAAAGGAGAGCCGTAGACGTTTCTCATTGCAGCTGTATAGTTTAATAACTCAGGAAATATGGCTCTAGCGGGCTGGGATAACCATGTTACCTGGCCACCATGCTGAGCTTTCCCCATTAGTGATGGGTTGCATTGGTTCTCTCAGATTCTCAACATTGATAGCCGGTTGCCATGGTGTCAGCAAGCTCGCTTTCCTAAAGATGGACCTGCTAATAGGCTTTTCTATTCTCAGTTTCAGGAAGGGAGAAGAGAGAGGAGGAAATTTAATTATTCCAGTTTATCTAATGAGTTCCTTGAATGACTGTGAAAAATTGGCTATTTGTACATAGGGGTGTTAAAACAACTCCTTGATAAACCTTTGTCAATATATGTTGCACTCAAACATTTTTTTTTATTGATTTTTAAAAATTCACTTGGAACTTTCNAACATGTGCTCTCATACTAGAGTTTGTCCTATGGGACTTTAACAATTTTTTTTTTCAGTGCTGGGATTGATTCTAAGGCCTTCAAGTGCCACTGAAGCTGCATCTTCAGCTGGACTTAAGGTCATTTAAAATTGCACTTATTCGTGTGTGTGTGTGTGTGTGTGTGTGTGTGTGTGTGTGTGTGTATACTGACCATGGTGAGAGTATGGACCAGGGCAGAGGGCAATTTTGGATTTAATTCTTTGCCTCCACCATCTGATTCCAGAGGATTGAACTCAGGTCACCAGACTCGGTACAAGTGCCTTTACCAGGTGATCCATCTCACCAGTCCTGTTAGATGGAATATGGTCTGATTATGCAGTATTGGGCCTTACAGAGCATCACGTTTTAGAATGAAACAAGACTTTACATTTACACTCGCAAAGGTGCTTTCTTCTTGTCAGTATAAGATGCTTTGCATACCTAGACTCCCCAAAAATTGGTGACTGTGGTGATTATTATTCCCAGTGTTGCTTAGCTTTTAAAACTAGTTTGTTGGTAATTTTAGTAGAGTGCTTATTATTTTGATAAATATGAGGTGAAAAAAAAACCTTAGAGTTAGGATTCCCCCATGTTGGTAATTTCAGTAGATTACTTATTATTTTGGTAAATATGAGGTAAAAAAAGAATCTTAGAGTTAGGATTCCCCACCCTCCAGTTCCTTTCTTTGCACTGATTTCAAGGAACAATTAGATATGCATTTCCAAGAAGTTTACCCACCCTTCTATCTCTAGTCTAAATGTAAAGCAATAACAGTTAAACCTATAGGACCACATACCTTGAAACTGTTAGCTATTCAGAATCCTCACAGATGAATTTGTCTTTGTTAGTAGAACATAGAGAAGTGTATCTTGCTGCCTGGCATCACCCAAAGTTACTGCTGTTTTGTCTCCATTCATTCAGAAACTTCTTCATCNGTGTTTTACCGTCCATGCGCTGTCCAATGTGGGGATGGCAGGAGCCGACTCNGACTGGGAGATGATGACAGCCCCTGATAGGTTGTCCATGTTCCAGTGGACGGTCCTACAACCATGCACATACTNGCATGNTTAAGGGGACTCACTGGGTTTTAAATAGAATATATGAAGTTGGGAANTAAAAGTTGAGGGGATATGAGAAGCACTGGAAGGGAGTACTAAAATCTAATTACTGACNAGCTGTCTTTCCTGATTTCAGTCTCTGGTTGTTTAAAATATTTAGATCATAAGGTGTCTTGGTGTTCCTGTCGTCCTGAAATTGAGAAGGTCAAAGAAGAACGGGAAAGGAAATGAGATGTCTTTGAAGTTACTCAAGCCACAGAGTTGTCAGTCATTTGTAGGAATGACANAACAATTTAAAGAACATTGCTATTTTGAGTTTCCTAAATCTTTTCAGAAATGCATGCATATCTGATTCCACGCTGTCTCATTTCTGTTCTGCTTGTCTCCCTTGTTACGTAGGAATAAGCTTTGGGCATAAGGACTCCTGGGAAGGCTCTTAGGTCTCCCAGATAAATGCTGACTTAAATTAGGTACAGAAACAAAAGGGTGGGAATTACTTTGAATTACTTGATCAAAGTCTTCACCAGTTTTAATTCACTTTTTTTGTGGGCATTATGATTTAAAAATTTGNTCCAATTTTTTTGAATGAAGAATTTACAGCTACTTAAAGGATTTTGAATCAAAAGCAGAATCAGTGTAGAATAGGTTAGTTTATTCTGAATGAAAATGAAAGAATCAAGAAAGAGAGTCTGGGGCCGAGGAGATGGCTCAGAGGTTAAGAGCACTGGCTGCTCTTCCAGAGGTCCTGAGTTNGATTCTCAGCCAACTGCANNGTGGCTCACAACCATCTGCANTGGGATCTGATGCCCTCTTCCACCATAAAGGTGTACATGCAGATAGAGCACTTGTATACATAAAATAAATACATAAAATCTTAAAAAAAAGAGAGTCAAAGAGGGCTAGGAGTTAGTTTCCTGGCTTTGTAGGGACTGTTTACTGTTAACCAGACCTTGTGTGCTGTGTTGAAAATGGCTGGAGACTGTGCTACAGGCAATATAGTTTGCCAACCTGGTTTAAGTGGCATCAGTTTTGTTGAAAACAACTTCACCATGAGTCAATTACTTAAAACATTTGTAGCCTTGGATATAATAATTTTACTTTTGGAAATTGACTCTCTCTCTATATATATATGTATATATACATACATATATATTGGGAAATAATTATTTGTAAAAGATAGGTAGGCGATTTTTAATATAGACTTTTCCTCTTCTGTTTTCACTTTGTTCATTCCCAGGCTAGGTTTCATTTTTTCTTTCTTTTTGAATATTTATGCTTGAAAATGCATACATGCATATNATGTGTTTTGATAAAATCCACACCCCTCTCCCTTCCTTCCAGTGCTTCTCATATCCCCTCAACTTTTACCTCCCAACTTCATATATTCTATTTAAAACTCAGTGAGTCCACTTAATCATGCCAGTATGTGCATGGTTGTAGGACNATCCACTGGAACATGGACAACCTATCAGGGGCTATTTCCTTGGGGAAAAAACCCTTCTCCATCCCCTAGAACCCATCAATTAACAGTAGTTATTTACCTAGAGATGAGAGTTTGTGAGCCTCTCCCCTACCCATGCTGAGATTTTGGCTAGCTTGATCNTATGCAGTCTTGTGAATACAGTTGAAGCCATTGTTATCTTATGCATGATATGGTGCCAACTATTCTTGCAGTCATTGTCTTGAAAGTGCTTCATTTCTCCTATCTGTCCTTGCCTCACTCACCTGGTTAGCCCTCACACTGGATGAGTTGTTGTGGAATATTATTTTAACTAGGCAAAGATGTGTTACATTTNTTTATGNTGCAGAATATTACTTTAACTGTGTGTTACATTTATTTATGATGCATTCGTTTAACGATGTAAGGGTGTGTGTTTAATTATGTAAAGATCTGTTGCATTTGTTTCATTTTGCCTGCCTAAGGGATCTGATTGGTGTAATAAAGAACTGAATGACCAATAGCTAGATAGAGAAAGGATCAGTGGGGCTGGCGGGCAGAGAGAATAAATAAGAGGGGAAATTTTGGCTGGAGAAGGAATGAGAGAAGAAGGAGGAGGAGAGAATGAGGGACATGCCTGGGGCAATAAGCCAGGCAGCAACCAGCCAGCCAGACATGAGAAGGAAAGAAAAGTAAAAAGCCCCAAGGCAAAAGGTAGAGAAACNGTATAAGTTAAAAGAGCTAGCCAGAAATGCACCTAAGTGAGGCCAAGTACTCATAACTAATAAGAAATCTGTGTTATAATTTGGGAGCTGGTTGGTGCCCCCCCCCCAAAAAAAAGAAAAAGCCTGGTACAGTGAGTATTTTCCATTTCCATCCTTTGGCTCACTTTCTATTCTGGTTGGAGAGTACCACAACCAGACAGAATAGCAACACCATCACCTGAGCTTACAACCTCAAGCATGCTTCATTGGTTTGCTCAGTAGGTATGCAGATACCCTTCTCTAAGTGTACTTAAGGACCAACCTTTCAGGTGAAGCAACATTTTTCTTTGGCTTTTGGAGCCTGTGCCTTCTTCATTCTCTCCTTCTCTCCTCTTAGGGGTAGTAGGCATTTGTTCTTTTGCTTGGCCTTTATGTTTCCCATTTCTTCTGATCCCCATCTTTGGGCTTTCAACTCTTCTATTTTCTCTGGCTCTCAAATGCCTGTATATATAGTGATATCCCTGCCCTTAAATACAGCCTTTATGAATCTGATATCCACATACATGTTCATCTTTAGTGCTACCTTCCCTCCTCAGCTTCAGATTCCAGTATCTCAGTAACTACTTGATAGANCCACTGGTCATAACCACCCNTTGTTTAGACAGTCTCCCTACGTAGCCAAGGCTGGCCTCCNGAGTGCTGGGATTCCAGATACATGCCTCCATGCCTGGCTACATCACTCACTTTTGGCATCTCCTCCATGCTTACTTTTATTTTTTAAATGCATATTCCCCATAAAGAAAATAACAACTTCCCTTAATATTCTGATGAATTTTAGGTAAACCAAAGTTATTTTTGAAGAGAAATATTGATGTTAGGAGAAAGATAAACATGCTAGAATTAAAATCACAAGAA
>LZPO01034937.1:184967-201543 GCA_001675575.1 Neotoma lepida
GTGTGTATGTATGTGTGTGTCTTAGGCTACTCTCCTTGTCTAACAAAAAATACTTCAGACTGGGAAATGTAGAAGTAATAAAATGTACCGCTCATGGTTATGGATGCTGAGCAGTCTGAGATCAAGGCACCCTCAGACTCTGCACCTTTTTAGGCCCCTTTCTCATGAAGAGTGCCCTCCCTTTACTCCCGTTCATTAGGGTAGGGCCCTCCACGGTCCATTGTAAGAGTTTGGGGAACACACACACTGAAACTGCAGCAGTATANGTTATCTGTACGGACTCATGATTCCTGTACTGCATTTCATGTGGTGAGCAATTATTATCCACACTTAGTTCAGAGCTTAGATAATTTTAAATCTGGTCAGTAGTAGGCCTTTCAANCCAGTTTTGTGTGCTTGTATCATACAGCTGTTATTCTTGTGCACACATCCCTAAATTCTGATGTAACAACATATTCCAGGCTCATCTTGTATTTAAAGTTCTGGAACCTGGCCTTACTCTACTTCTCCAAAAATTTCTGGTTCATTTTAGTGGAGAACAATATTAAAGGTCAAGATCTGAGTACTCATTGCTCCTGAGATGTCTCTTTCCAGACTTTCTAGTTAGAAGATCCAGGAATACAGGCATGTAAACCTATACACAAACATGCATGTATACCATACACAGCCTACACAGATGGATCTGCACGTATGCATGTACATGTACAACACTCCCATGCTTTAGCAACTGTGTCTGCATCAGTACCTCCAGTTCATAGTTGTTGCCTTCTGTGGGGATTTGTCTTGAGGGGAATACAATCACCTTGATTTGTNCCAGATTACAGCTGACTGACCAGTTGACAAGTAGCATGCACAGCTTTANAACCATAGCTCTATACAGGCCCCTTCAATATTATTTTAAGACAAACCCACTATATTCTAGCTAGGGTGAAGTCATCTTTATACTAAACCATAAATGCACCCTTTTAATGAAAATTGTAGGTCTTGCTGACAGCTAGGAACACACATCCATTAATCACACCCTCTAACTCCACAAACTGCATTCTGCAGCAGCCCTGGCCCTGTCAGCCTCTTNCTTTGGTCCCATAGGAGCATGGAGAGGGTCCTCATCCACTGGGACTGGGTCTTACNGGAACACTTTCCCCATTCCATATTTGCTGTTCCTTCTTTCATGGTGGGAGTCATGGCTTCCCCAAACTTGCACACATCTGTTTATATTTCCTCAGTCCTATGGCACGTCTGAAATAATGGCTTTGCTCACATCGTACACGCAGTAAACCCACGCTCACATCGTACACGCGGTAAACCCACTAGAATGAATCCACGGTCTTCACTTTCCAGTTCTCTCATTTTCTCATCNGGACCATGACTGAAGGCACGAAATCTTGTGATGGAAATTACATAATAACTCATTATTATATAATAACTTGGATTATATATTTTTGAGAAACAATTTTTTTGCTCTCTGCTATGATTATAATTTTCATTTGACACAAACTTGAGCTAATTTCCTGCATTGGCCCCTCTTTGCCTTGTTAACAGTTTTCATAGCTGANGAAATTTTAGTTCTTTGGAAAAATATTTTCCTTTTCTTTATTCACTTACAATTTCAAAATTATTTATTTATTTACAAAGTACAATACAATGTATTTTGATCACATTCCCCCACTATGCTTTCTTACCTATGTCTGCAGAACCCCTTTTCTTCCCAGTGAGCCCCCTCTTGCTTTCCTGGCTTTTGTTTTTTTGTGCCTTGCTGCATTGAGTTAGAGATGCTTGCATGCCTTGCTGCATTGAGTTAGAGATGCTTGCATGAGGTTATTGACTGAGGTGGGTTGTTTCTTCAGCTTAGGCTGTGACCCTCCCTTCACCAGCAACCCAATTGCCTACAGCTCCTCAGGGAGGAGTGAAGCCTCATGCACCCCTCCACGCTCTATGGGGAAAGTCCAGTGCCCCAATCTTGTGCAGGTAACCACTGCTGCTGTGTGCTCATGGATACCACAGCCAAGTTGTGTTTCATAGAAGACAGTATTTCACAGTACTCCTTNCCGGCATCCTCCACTCCTACATCCTCCCACTCCCATACCTCCCCTCCCCCCGGTGATGTTCTCTGAGCCTTTTTATGAGTACATTAAACGTTAACTTGTTTCCAAAAGAAAAAAAGGTAAAAGCTGGTAGATCAGAGAAGTGTTCCTCCTCCCATATTCCTCTTCACCTGCACCCCTTCTAGTCAGCCAACATGCTTCTTTCTTTTTTTGTAAAGATAAACAGAAATATGTATATTTTGTTTTCCCATAAGCCAAGTCACAGTGTGGTNTATATTCTCCAGTGGGAAGGAGTTTTCACTTTATATGGTNTGTTGGCCAGTATTCTGCCTTAGTCAAAGGACNTGTTTACTCCTTTGCAGAATGANACAGTAGCCATCATGTGCTTGTTTCAGTGTTTATTCAATATCCTATGATTATTTCTAAAATTTTTCAATTACATACTAATGCTGTAATGAATATACTTTTGCGTGTATTTTAAATTGTTGAAGGGATATTTTGGGAATAAATTTCCAGAAGGATTATTAGGGTTGACAGTGAATTGCATGCAGTTTGTTAAATATTGCTGTGGGCTTGCAGCATTTTGTACCNCCAAGGATAATGTAGGAAAGTCTTGCTTCCCTATGCCCTCTGCTGAGGTTTATGAATTTTTCCAAGTATGNTTGTTGAGTAGTACTATATGATTTTAGTCACGGTGCATTATTATTAGTATTAATGAAGTTGAATATCTTTTCATNCGTGTATGGAAAAATTTCAAACCCTTTTTGTCAGTTGCTTGTTTGTATTATTTTGCCCATTTATTGATAGTATTTTTCTTTGTCCTCTCAATTGAAAGTTTTTTCTTTATATATTCAGGATAGCCCTCTATCTGTGATACATCAATATTATGTATATTGCAAATATTTCCATCTGGCTTGTATTTTGTGATTTGACTTTGCCTATTAGTTCAATTTATCATTATTTTCTTCATTTGCCTCTGGATTTGGATTTAGTCACAGTTAGAAAGCCTTTTATATCCAGTGTCACAGAAGAACATACTCATTTGCCCTGTACTTGTGTAGTTTCATTTTTAAAACTCAGATCTTGGCTTGCTATGGAATTTATTCCTCTATAAAATATGAGGAATTGGTCGAAAATTTCCAAATAAATAATTTGTTGTCTGACATAACTTACATAAAATTTATTTTTGTGTAAGTTATTTGAATGATATGCAGGATTCTGTATCTACTTAAGCTGTAATGTTGTCATATATACATATATATGCTTCAGATATACATGTTTTTTTAACATAGCATATATACACATGTGCATATATATGCTTCAGATATACATGTTTTTTTAACATAGCATATATACACATGTGCATATATATGCTTCAGATATATGTATACACACATATACACACTAGATTAAGTGAATATCAATCCTGAGATTTAAAATTAAGCCACCACCGAAAGCTTTCTTTATTACCATTTCTGGCCTTTGAATCTTGCATTATAGTGACAGCAGTAGCTTGATCAAAGCCCCATTCAGATAGCACAGATAGCTGGCTCCTGAACTCAGTCCTTTAAGGCTGTCAGGAGCTAGGCATGGGCCTTGTTTTTAATTGGTTTAGAATGCAACACAGTAAAGATGGAAGAGAGGTCACTGGATTCTTTCTTAAGATGATCTCAGAGGAAAGGGGCAGCCTGTTTGAGGCAAATATCCAGGTGGCACATGTGACAGTCATGGTTAAATTATCTGCATGGTGGCACACACAACAGAGGAGGGTGACTCAGAGAGGAAGGCCTCTTTCTGTCACCAGTTGGCTGCTGGAAATAAATCCATGTTTGGAGTCTCCATAGCTGTGATTTCCATTTCATTTGTTTGTAATTTTGAGTTCTGTGGTTTTCAGTCTTTTTGTTTTAGACACTGCTTAGNCAGCTAAGGGCTCTGAGCTACTTATTTTTGTGACAAAAGCCNTTGAATTTACAGTGATAGATGGCTACTCTGATTCTGTGAGATTAGAAGTTAGATCAAAGGAGTACATTTNCTAGAGTTTAGCATTACAGATCTTATGACATTGCTTCATATAGTCATGATTTGTTTTTTTCAGAACCAAGAGTATAAATGGCTATTCATGGAAATGATAACCAATCTCTCTACCAGACTTCAGTGGGGCGTTTGTATATCCTGGGTGATAGAGACTGCAAAAGCACTCCCTTCTGTTTTTTAAAGCCTCATTCACTGAATCCTTTCAGAAAAATTTGTTTTGCTCTGACCATTACTATTTTTCTTAAATCAGGATCTGTTGTGGTTCTAATGTCTGTAATGGTTGCTTGCTATGAACAAAATTCTAGTTACATGGGGTACACATGTGCACATTTTACTGCGTGATAGCAAAATCATAGAGGGTGGGGATTACACACANGACATGATCTTAATGCTTTGCATGTTTAAAACATCAACCTGGCATTAAGCACAGGGATTTTTCTGTTTACTGTCCAAAAGCANATAGCAGCAATGGAACAGTTAAACTTAGCTTTTTGGCAAAGACTTGAATATCTCTCCTCTGGATTTCCCTGGTTCTCATCTGTATTTCAGAACACAAAATTAACAGGGATTTAATTTGGGTGAAATCTGCCTACTAAATGATGCCTGCAAATAACACATTCACCCATTAGCATTTGGGATTTTGATTAAACCATTTTGCAAGTAATTTCACGTTAGTGGCTGTTAAAGAGTATAGTTTGAAAGGGAAAATATGTTGTGGNATTTAGCACTTTGAGATTCTCTGCTTTTTATCAAAATCTATGCAAATTTTAATGCGGCCTTTTAANGTACAGCTGAACCCTTCTGATCCCAGCACTGTCTGCTGCATAAAGTAGCGCACATGCCTTCATTGCTAAAACCAGCGGGGAGGCAGTGCTTTCTTTACACTTTTAGCATTGTTTTCTTGGCTTACTTGGATGCATCCTCTCCATTTTTATCTCCAATTTTTCTGTTTCATTGCTTACCCCCATGCTTCTGGGGCATATGGTCTGCAGGTGCCTTTGTCTAGTCATGCACTGGTTTCTCCTCACTGCTTCCTTACTTTGGAAATTTCTCTGTCTCACACGTCAATAACCTCTGGTTATCTCAAAGGTGCCTCAAATTATCTTGACCAGGCCTTCAGCTTCAGATGAAGATAGCAGCTTGGTACCTCAGGACTCATGACTTGGACACAGGAGATGGAGCCAGTGCTGATGTCCTCAGTGGTTCATATATTCTTCCAACCCTTTCTTTTCTTCCCTTCATCCTACTGCTTTCCTAGAAAAACGGTTTGATAGTTTTGCCATTTATGTTTTAGAGCTTGTACTTTAGTCGGTAACATAGGCATAGTTAAGTAGGTTTACCGAAGTTGTTTTCTATAGAGAAAAAAATTAGGTTTATGTTGTCCTTTATTTACAAATACTAGCTGAAATGAGTTAAAAATTATAAAAATTGGAATAAAACAATCAAATAAAATTGTTGGCTTATTGAAATTTCCTAATGTTTGGGCTGTGGAGATGGCTCAGTGAGTCAAGTCTTGCCTATGGAAGCATGAGAACCTAAGTTTAGATTTCCAGCAGCTGTGTAAAAGCATACATGACTACACCTGTACCCTTAGCACTAGGGAGCTGGAGACAGGTAGATCCAGAGGGCTCCCTGGCCAGCCAGACTACCCAGCACACATACACACACAAACACACACACACACACACACACACACACACACACACACACACTTCCTATTGTTTACTCTAAGTGTATTTTATTAAACATGATAGTCCACAGCACTAAAGTAACCATGATGATATTTTTGTTCATTATATTCCACTGGGAAGAATGATGAAAATAATTGCATAGATTTTTACTTTATTGTTTTATATTGCAAAGCCGATTATTTCCTTTATGTACAAATGCCTTGGTTCCTGAAATTGTTTACTGTTCATTGAAATAGAGAATATTTTCAATTTAATAAGTAACTTTTTATGTATATGAATTTGTTTTGAGAAAGGGCAAATAATATTAATTTATTATGTGCAGCTTTTCTTCTGAANTTTATTAATCCACTCTTGGTATAATGGATTTCTCTCAAAATAATATTCTTTCATCAAGCAAATGCTATCCTTCTTAAAATATTACAGCTTGTAGTTCATTTTTTTCAAGTTTATTTTTCTCAAACAAAAGTTCTGTCATTATTAAATGTGATTTAAGAGTTGGTTTAAGGACTTAGAGATGTCAGGCCCAATGGCATCATAAGTCTCAGAGCCTTTGCTCATGGTCACAAGACAGCTGCAACCAGTGCAAGCCCTGCATCTAGCTGTAGAGAGGGAAAGTTCCTGCCTTTACTTTGCAACTTAAGAGATATACAGGAAACTATTCTCAGGAGAATCTGCTACCTGACAGCACNATGGCGCATCTTTCATTTGCAAAAACCCTTACTTTTCAGAAGTGTCAACTAAACCATATGTCTTCTATGAATTATCATCTAGCGTTTATTCATTTAAGGACTGTTGTTCACCATGTTCCAAACGATGTTTAAAGAACTGAGACAATAAATATAATAAATGAAACATATTGTCGCCTTTCTGTTGCTTCTGGACTCATACAAGAAAGAGGACAGATGGGGTGGCTGGGTNCAGTTCTCTGTGAGTGAGAAGCCATAGAGCTTGCCGCTGCGAGGCACAGGGCAGGGTGTGCAGTTGCTGTATGGAACTTGAACAGATGAGAACTGGGCTAAGACATGGCACTAAAATTGAAGAGAAGGNGCAGGGTTCCCTAAACATCAGGTCCAGCATATACACAACCCTGGGAATGCCAGAGCACATTCTGTGTGGCTTGATTCCAGGCACAAGGCATAGAACTCTAAATAATCCCTTCCTTTATACCTGGGTCTTCAACCTCCTCTTGGTGATTATGCTATGGCCTTCTGCATTTGCCTGGTTCTAATTCCTTAGACCTTCATTTTGGATTCACTATCCTGGAACCCACAGAATGCTAAGTATGATATTTTTCTTGTATTAATGTTAGTATTTAGTAAAATTTCTGTTTTGGCAGTTGGACAGCCTAATCTGTTCTATAGACATAGATAGTGGTGTATTTTTCCCTTTTTATCCCATGAAGCTTAAAAAAACCCAAACAATCCATTATGATATTGGAAAATCAGAATATTGTATAGATGAATCCAATGACTTTGGAAAAACTAGAAGATTTGGAGTGAGAAGGTGAAACAAGAGGATTTCAGGCCTGGCTTATGTGGTGGGCCTCTGTGTCAAGTGGAGAAACACACAGCTAAACAAGTAAGAATGAAGAGGAGGAGGAGGAGGTCTGGGCATCCCATGCTTCCTGCACTGTGTAGCTCACCATAGCCCCATTTCCTGCTTTTTTATTACATGCTCACTTGACTAATTGAAGGATGCTGGCTAGCCCCCAAAGACATTTATGCTTGCTACCTCTAGTAAAGGATATTGGGCAATATAAACTCACTTAACTTGTAGTTTTTCTCAAGGCATGGTGACACAAGTCTCTTGTCACTGACACAAATTGACCACATGCTTGCTTAACACTGACACCAGCTTGCTTGAATGAACACGAGTGAAATACCTCTATCTCATGAATCCTGATTCTAATTATCTTATGTCATCTTACTGTGCGTGTGTGTGAGTGCATGTGTGTGTGTGTGTGTGTGTGTGTGTGTGTGTGCGCTCACATGTACACATTCATATGGAGGCTTGATGAAACTTGAGCTGTTGTTCCTCAGATGCCAGACACTATTTTTTTATTGAGACATTGTCTCTCAGTGGCTTGGAACTCATAGAGTAGGCTAGGCTGGCCGGCCAGTGAAACTCAGGGATCTGNTTGTCTCTAACTCCCCAGTGAGGGATTATAAGAGCAAGCCACCATGTGTGGCGTTTGTAAATGAGCTCTTGGGACTGAGCTCAGGTCCTCATAATTTTGCAGGAAGTGCTTCACTGACTGAGTCATCTCCCCAGCCCCTCGTGTGCCATTTCTGTCTCTCTAAAATGATTTCTTCTTGATAGACATAATAATCTGAAAACTCATCAAATTGTACAAATAAAACACAAATATAAAACTATGAGTCTCTAGGCACAATGTCCAACAAATGTACTGATGTTAGCTAACTGTACTCACTGACTTGGCTCTTTATAGTGGATGGGATGGGATATGACTCAGTGAGAGTGCTCATTTACAAACACGAGGCCCTGGGTTCTATCCTTAGAANCACAATAGGAAGAAAAATAGACAAGAATTTATCTGTGAGGCCATTCACTAGCATCACATGTCATTCTTTGTGGAGGCTATGGAGAGCTTCAGGTAGAGGGGCCAGTGCTTATGGTCGTTTGGAGTCTTGGGACTGGGTACTGTATTTTATCTTTTTACCCAAGAGTATTACTAGCCTATGAAAACTATCCCCCTTTAAGCTCCAGCCACTTCAGCAAAGCCTGGAGGCTTGTGGCTTGTAGACTGATGGATACAGACAGGTGGGTTTTATGTTTNGCCCAGGGAATGCATTAGATTTCTATAACAGAAAGAAGAAAGAGAAAGTATCTGCCCCAGGTCACTCCTTTTAATAATTACTACATAGATTCTAGAGGGACAAAGGGACTAAGTAGTATCAGGTATGAGATGAGAAGCAGGCATGTCTAAGTCGCAATCCAAGGACCCTTCTATGATGACCCTGATACCGTCACCTTTGAAGAGGGAGATTTTGGTGCTGATAGGGGGCTTAATTGCAAAGCTGTTGATTTTTCTGACTCACAAAGAAGCCATTGAGTTTTAAGATATCTTTACCTTGTATGTCAAGGAGGGGAGCTTTAGTCGACAATCCTCATCCCAGATGGTTTGGAATCAGCAGGACTTGGGATGAGCTCTGACTTCTCAGTGGTGGGGGGAACATGAACCAGGGTTGCTCCTTTGCCTCAGATACTCTGGAATGCAGACATCTCAATTGTGTTTTACACCCTTGCTGCTGGAGTCCTGACTTTAGTCCTGGCTATGCAAGAGGAATCCTCTCAATGGCAAACCCATCACAAGTCCCCCGACCCATAAGGAAGCCTGTTACAGGTGAGTAAACTCATGTCAACACTAAGATACTTACTGTTTCATTGGGTTTNATTTCCAAGTTATTGCTGCCAATTATATCTGTAAATAGCCCCATTTCTAGCACCAACTTAGCTTAAACTAGAAGTCAATCCTGTATTTTTTTTTTCATTGATTACCAGGTCCTCTTGATTAATTTTTTTCTGTTTCTCCAGTTGAGATTCCTTCCTCCCTAGATCTGTCTTGCCTGGGCCTCTCCGGTACAGCTTCTTTGGTTTTTCTTGCCCTGCTCTGTGTTGAATCCTCCCTGTGAGAGACTGATTGAGCTTGAAACNGTCCTTCTACAGTTTCCTTCTGGCTGAGTGTCCTGTAGAATTAGCGAGAGGAACCTGACGGAAACACAGAGGTAGAAACGGTTAGTGTGGAGATGACAGGATGCAGAGGCATCTGACAGATGCCAGCCGATTCTCACCGTGCTTCCCTTGATGACTCTTCCGTCTCTCTGGCTCCTGGACCTGCTGACCATCTGTGACACCAAGCCCACCATCAGGAGCAGGGGCTGCCAGTTCTGAGACCTCCAGGAGCTCAGCTCTTCAGCATTGCTTTAGCGGCTGACCCCGCTTGGCTTCTCAGCCGGAAGTGCCTCCTGCGGCTGCTCNTAAGTCTGCCCTCTACCGCTATCTTCTGGAGCTCTTGTTTCTCTTGTTCTCACACTCACATAAGCCTTAACTCCTGTATCAAATCCCTTATTTCCATATTGGTTTTCTCTCTGACTGGAGCCCAGAACATACTCATCTAGGTTCATTTNTTTCCTTTTCCAGAGCAAAACTTGCAAAGTGAAAATATCCTGTGTTGACTCAGTCTTGCGCTGTTCCAATTAATCCTTGATCCTCATCAAATCTGTTTCAAAACTCTTATTACCCAAGATTCCAAGCTACCTTGCTGGGTCCTACCTGTCTCCAGCCACTTCCCTGCATATTTTGGGGTGTTGGACTTCTGCTCTGACAGGGTGAGGTCAGAGTCAGGTTAGAGTCTACACTGGAGATGGTATTGATTCACTTCTTCAGTTTCCCTTTTCAAGCTGGGTAAGTTTTGACATTTATTAGATGTAGNGTTGTCACTTGTGAAGTCAGGATAATAGTAATAGCTACTATACAGAATTACTTTTGGATATAGATACAAAACCTTAGAGCATTTAGTGGGGTCAATATTTAATAATACTTCCACAGATAGTGACTTTCCTTCAGTCATCAGTTTTCACTGCCTTCCTAAGAGAAAGGTGTGGTCTCATGATCCAGGTGCCTCACAGTCTCTACTCCCACTAGTATGAAGTGTGGACTGAGACACTGTGCTCTGGGGTAGGGACATCTTGACTCAAGGGTAGGGAGCTATGTCTTTTATTTATTTATCATATCTATTTATTTATTTAGATAGAGTCTTGCTATATAGCTCAGGCTAGCCTGAAAGTCATGACCTTCCTGTATTAGTGTCCTGAGTGCTATGTTTGCCCCACTGGACTCTCTGTCTTTAAGGTGAGTGTTCAGGTCAGTAACATTAAAAAAAATGCTGACATTGGAGTTCATTAAATATTTGAAAATGGATAAAATGGGAGAAGAGAAATAATGAAAGAGGACTTGATTGTAAAAGTAATTGCAGGCATTTATATTCATGACTTTTCATATGTAATTAGCATGTCATTGCATAGCAATGATATGTGTTAGATACACAACACCATTGACTTCATTCAATTGGAAGAGTAGGTTCAGCACATGACTCTTGTTGTTTGGGTAGTTATGCATATTTGTTGTCAATCCAGAACAATTAGAGCAAAAACAATTCCCATGAGACAATACTGATGTGTAGTCACTGTTTTTAAATTTTCCAGTCCTGAAACAGCACTGAGAGAGCGGTTAGTCCTATTGTTCTGATGAGAAACTAAGGTTTGGAGGATGGAAATGAGCTTCAAATCCTCGGGATAGTCAAGTCCTTTGCCAGCTTTGCCTTGGTGCTGTGTGGCATGTGTGATCTGGAAGAAGAGTCTAAGTGATAGACAGAAATGCCTCTAATCACTGACATGACAATGGGAAGAGATGATTGGTGAAAGTCAAGATTTGTGGGCGTGGCATGAATTCCAGATCCTGGGCAAGGACTGAGCTTCTCATTTGCCCCTGAAGTCAGATTTCCTCAAATATTTGCTTTAGATGTGTGTGACCATCTACATTTTATCATCCATTGGCCCACGTTCTTGGCCCAAGTAGACACTGACACTTCGTATCAAAAGGCTCCGCCCATTTCAGAACCAAATCAAATCAAAGCCAAACAAGATCTAGAGGAATGCATGGTTGATCCAGCTCTTGTAGTATAACAACGTGTATTCCTGTCACTCTGATATAATGCTTCTGAGATTTCTCTTCAGGGTCTGGAGGACAACCAGTTAATCATACTTAAAGAAGGGACAATGGTGCAACTGAGGCTTTTAAAAGCGATTGAAGTCTTTTCCTTCCCTCGCCCTAGGCTTTCTTGAGATTCTCATCATCCTCCTGCCTCAGCTTCGTGCTAGGAAAACAGATATGCATCTCCACCCCAGCTTGCTCTGAAGGGTTCAGAAAGGCGGATTGCACTGTCCTCTTGAAGGTAAGGGTGGCTGTTATTCTTTTTGTAGTGTAGCTTGGCAGTTATTTCACACACCCTGAAAACACTGTAGCAATTACTCAGTGAAAAGGGCACAATTAATTTATGAACAGGAAAATTACATACAATCTGCTACTATGTTAATAAGTTTGTGGCTTTCATTAGTAGGTAGACCAATTTTGAGCTTTATCAACTCCAATTGTTGAAATTAAAATGGAAATAGCAACATTTGTTTTTATTCTTCTTATACAAATGACTAATTATTTTCCTCTGGGTAACGATAATTAACAAATTCCCTCCTGTGTTCCTGATCAGTGCACAGCTGCTACTTAAGTGATCACAAAGACTTGGTTTTATGTGGTGACATTAAGCTTCCAACTTGGGGAGTATATTAACTACATGGTATTGCCTGAGCTTATTAATTCTAAATTATGCCTCAATGAACTTCTCACACTGGGAGCGACATTTATTTGAATGAATTGAATGAGAGAGGCATATATATATATATATATGTGTGTGTGTGTGTGTGTATGTGTGTGTGTGTGTGTGTGTATGTATATATGAAGGTAAAGAATGAAAATGTACCATGTGCAGATGTTCTCTGTTCCTCATGTTATAGCTGAGCATATGCTTTGATATGTTTGAGTACATTCCAAAAGAGCAGCTCATCCATCATCTTGGAACTTCAGTCATTCTTTCAGTTAAGCAGGAACAGAACGTGCTACATGGGCCTGGTTTCAGGGATGAAATGTGTTCAGATCATTACCCACCTTATTTCTTGGGCTTTTCTTACTTGCAGGTTTGAATAAGACTGGCAGAAAAGCCTGCTGCTGTGTGTGTTCCATTGAGAGTAGGATGCAGTGATGTTTTTCTGTGTGGATACTCCATCCGGACGGCACCTTACTTTCATATCCTCTGTGTAACAGTCCCAGTAAAGATAAGTACCAGGTACCTATGTCAATTCATTTCTGAATTTTAAACAGTTATTGGTTGATTGTTATGTGATCAGTCAGTGTTTCCTGAATGAAGGAGGGTGGTGCAGAGGAAGAAGGCTTGATGCTCATGTGTAGGGTGACTGAGCCTCTGCAGTTTGAGAAGAAACTGTATGTGTACTTATATTAGCTCAGAATGCTGGTAAATGTTCTCATCTCATTTCCATTATAGAAATTATTAAATACAACATTGCTCTAAATGTGTGTAAAGGGCACATTATGTAACCCCATGGAAAAGAAGTAATACCTATCTACAACTTGAATGATGTTTATTTTCTTTAATATGGTAAAATTGAGCATTGGGAAGTTACCTTCAATTAAGTAATTTAAAATAGAGGAATACNTTTCTGCATAAATTTCTTGCAATGTGAAAATATACAAACAACCTAGAGTTCCAGTGATTTGGAATGTTGGAGCCAGTGGCATATTCCCTGACTAGTGCTTCATTTACTAAATTGAAAAGTAAAATGTTTCCCAACTCTACAGTTATATGAACAATATCTATATTAAATATAAAGCTGATGTATCACCCTTGCAACAGAAACACTGGGAGAGTATTCATAAATGTAAGGAGAGAAAAGAAACCAGAAAAAAAAATCTATCAAGACTTTAACATATTTAGTTGTATTTTTCGTTCACTTTGTTTTCGTTTTCCTGGTTTCTAGTAGGCCCATTTTCTCTTCTTTCCTGAATTTCTTTGTGTTGAGAATACCTAACCCTGTCTGCCTGTCTCCTCCCTCTCTACCTGCCCCACTCATAGATTGGATCATGATGGACACCTCACTCGAGCTCAGCAAATTGCATTCTTTCTCCCAGGAATTTATGCTTGAGAATTCAGAGAAAGCAAGTCTATTTCATATGCGTAAGTCAAGTTAAGGGGGATGCAAATCACCATGTCTTCTCTCCCTTGTATAAAGAAAGCAAAACTTCAGAAAAATAAGAAACAGTATATATACAAATAAAGAGAAACATGTGGGAGAAGGAAGGAAAGAAAGGAAGAAAGAAAGAAAAGACAACCCAAAATCCAGGAGCTCAGGGGACCCCAGAGAAAAACTAATTTCCAGTGATTTGTAGTTGTTGCTTCTAGCCTTCCTGAGGGCTGCCGAGTGCTGTGAGATGTTCTTTTGGCTATTAACATTGGGTTTTGTTCTCAGTCAAGTTTCTGTTACTTATAATCAGGTGAAAGTAAATGTAGGTGGAGTTTTTCTGTGTGCTGGAAGTTGCTCCCAAATAACCACAAAGAGGCTTAGTATTAATTATAAATGCCTGGCCAATAGCTCAGGCTTGTTACTAGCTAACTCTTACAACCTAAAATAATCCATTTATATTAATCTACATTCTGCCTTGTAGCATTACCACTCTTTCATCTTGCACCTCCTGTTTTTTCTCTGTGTCTGGCTGGCAAGTCCTCTGACTCCTCCCTTTTTCTTCCCAGTGTCCTTAGTCTGGCTCTCCTGCCTAATCTTATCCTGTCCAGCTATTGGCCAGTCAGCTTCTTTATTAAACCAATCACAGTGACATATATTCACACAGTGTAAAGGAGTATTCCACAAGTAAATAAGATGCCTTTACTTTCAGGTGTTTTTAAGGATGTGTGTAAGGAACATGCATTACAGCATCATTTTTCCTTTGTTTGATTTTGAGATCAAGCTTCACTCTGTAGCTCAGGCTGCCCTCCAACTTGTGTTNCNTCTGGCTCAGGCTCTGAGTGTTGGCATTATGGGCATACACTTCTACACCTGACAAGAGGCNTTTAAAAGATTACGTTACTTTTAATTAGCGTATGGAAGTCACATGTTTCCTTATAGCATCTTTTGTACATGCTTAGNTGTAGTTGCTTCCTCCTAGCCAGTCCCACCCCCACGCNCCTACNTTCTCTCCTNCTCCCTGATGCCTCTTTGCTTGTGACCTCCCANCCCCACTATTCCTCTTCTNGGTTTCNNATTACCTGTGTTCTACCACTCCCCNTCCCTTCCTTAAAGCCTCTTTCTCCCCCCAGGGGTCTTTTTCTAGCTTCATGATCTGTACCCACTCATACTCACTACTCCCACATGAAGACATACTTACAGCAACTGGAACCCAGGACACTCGTATGAGAGAGAACATACTGATGGATAAAAGTACTAATACCAGGGGAAATTCTTAATGATGTGCTGGTCNTACTGGTCAGCAAAATCACAGGTGACAAGACAGTATGCATACATGAAAAGTCATAGATATTCAAATCAGCCTGGAAAGAATTAGGCCTCAATGTTAGCTGTCATGTATTTGTGGCTGTTCAGATGACTGTGTCTTTCTGTATCTTTGTGCATTTTTCCAAATTTTCTATATTATATATGAATTTAATTGATAAAAAGTTAAAAGCTATGCTTTTAATTTAAAAATAATTACATACTCACAAAACAAAGCAGAATTGTCAGTCACCTCTCCCGATTCCACCAGGAACAGGATCTGGAGGAGGGAGGAATGGAACATGGACCATGTGGGCTGCTCACCTGTGGGACTCGCCCTCCTGTGCTGTCTGTGGGCTGGATGTGGAGCACTGGGGNCTAGAGCAGATAGCAGTGGCTCAGAAGTGGNTAGTTTAGAGTCTCAGCTCTGTCCTTTTCGGTCAGTGGGAATTTGGGAAACGATGTAACATCTGTGTCGGTGTTCTCACTTGTGAGATGATGGAGTCATTGGGCATAGAATGGGAGAGCTTTGAAACGATCCTTTAGCAGAGTGGCTGCATCAAAGTCAATGGCCAAGCAGTTTATTTTTATTGTTTCTGATGGTGACAGCCATAGCTTTCACACATGTTCATAAATCTGCCACTTGTCCTTGCCATTATTCATGTACATAGCACATATTTTGGCTGTCATTTGTCTTTCCACCTGGCTTCTCCTTTCAATATCTCTATTAATCCCCAAAGCAGTTTAATAAATACTTTTTAAACCTTTTTTTTTCAAGACAGAGTTTTTCTGTGTAACAGCCCTGGCTTTCCTGTAACTCACTTTGTAGACCAGGCTGGCCTTGAACTCACAGAGATCCACCTGCCTCTGCCTCCCGAGTACTTGGATTAAAGGTTTGCGCCACCATGCCTGGCTTATGCTTTTCAAACTTTAATACTCATACATATGACAGAGGATCTCACTAAAGTACAGATTCTGACTCTTTAGGTTTGGGTTGTAGCCAAGGACCTGGATTTTAATAGGCTTTCACGTGAGGTNGGCTGCCTCTGCCCAGTAACACCTTCACTAGCATGTACCATGATGACCCAGCTCCCATCCAGCATCTCTATAGGGTCACATCANCATNCCTACCAGGATGGCTTTCTTGGCATTCTTCAAGTACATCATTTACACTTCTAGTTCAGCCCTGTGGTGGTTTGAATGAGAAATGTCCCCCACAGGCTCTTATATTTGAACATTCAGTGCCCAAATGGTGGTGCTGTTTNGGGAAGTTTAGGAGTTGTGGCCATGGTAGAGGAAGTCCATCACCAGGGTGGACTTTGAGAGATTATCTATAGGCTTGCCNCACTTCCAGATTGTTCTTTCTACTCTGTGCTCATGGTTAAAGATATGGTCTCCTGGCTTCCTGATCACACTTCCATGCCTGCCTCTTGCTCTTCTACATCCCTGTCATGATGGCCTCTTATCCCTCTAGAACTGTGAGCCAAAATGAACTCTTTCTTCTGTACNTCTTCTTGATCATGGAATTTTTGTCAAAGCAACATAAAAGTAACTAATTCAAGCTCTCATCATCAGGCTACACTGGTGAATCATTGTATGTGATGCTCTTTACTCCTAACTAAGNTCCTGACTGTGTTCAACTTTGGAAGCTATCAGTTCCCGCACTGTGGTT
>LZPO01034937.1:261344-283722 GCA_001675575.1 Neotoma lepida
AAGGAGGGAGAAGAGAGGAGAGGGGAATGGGAAATCAAATGTAATCAGAATATATTGTTTATATGTGTGTGAAATTATAAAAAAGGAATATGAGTTTTGAATTACTCCAATGAACACAAAACTAAATGGACATGCATCATATTGGCTTATTTTCAAGTTTGCAATCAGATATTTATTAAGCCCTCAATTTATAATGAGTCCTACCATCATTCCTCATCTTGTGATTTAATCTATTAGATCAATCCACTTTTACTTACTTGTGATCAATTTTCCTCCTGATCATTTGCTTTTGAGCCACACTTTCTTGGGAATTGCCTTTCAACAGTTTTGCAAACCAAGTTTGTTATCCTTTTAGTTTGAAGTCGATAAGGGTTTTTTTTTTTTTCTTTCCCTATTGACAAATGGCTTGCAGTATATTCCTGCTACAATGGGTGAAAAATGTAACTGACTTCATTGTGGTGCCAGGTGACTGCCTACACTTGGCAAATGTGTGGATGGAATCAGA
This sequence comes from Neotoma lepida, assembly GCA_001675575.1. Taxonomy (NCBI): domain Eukaryota; kingdom Metazoa; phylum Chordata; class Mammalia; order Rodentia; family Cricetidae; genus Neotoma; species Neotoma lepida. The sequence continues at coordinate 261,850 of LZPO01034937.1, forward strand.
AGTTCTGTTGCTCATCACTGCAAGATGCTGCGCTGGGCTTGGGAGGCAAATGAGCAGAAGATTGCTTTTCCTTTTGGGGGGAAAAATGAGATCAAAACTATAACATGTTTACATGGTTGGCCGTTGTGTTTTCACTTTAAAAAACATGTACCTTTGGATTAAAGTACCGATATCTTAGTTCAGATGTCATCCTGAAATTTGAACACTTTTTAAATACTTTTGATTCAAGAGGTTTGCCTATAAGCAAGACCAGCCAGAATTTGTTACCTTTTATGAAAATTAATGAGGTGTTTCCTTGTTGCCGTGTGCATACTGGAAAATTCTGTGTCCTGNGAGGCACTGATATTACCAAGGAAACCAAGTGGTATTGAAGAATGAGGCCATAGGACAGCAGTCTTGATTTCAAAACCCAAATCTGTTACGTTAGGTAAAGTGTACCCTTTACCTTGGAAAAGCAATCAATTTCCTTGTCTTTAAACTGGGAGACAATTGTCGGGAGCATGCAGGCCTTGGAGGGGAGGGATCAAACACAACAGCTGTAGAATGCTTGTTATCGAGAAGAGCCAATAAGTGGAGGTTATTGTAGACAGAGATTCAGGGATTTGCTTGTAAATTTAAAGCTCCAAACTTTTGCCATCTGCAAAAGAGCAGCTGCCCTTTGAGATGCCCTGTAGGTCCCCTGGTGATGATCAGCAATTGCTTACGGGTTTCTCACTGAGTTTTCACTCAAGGTGACTACTGATCATTTGTCCTAGCTTTTGTTTACTGTGGAGGTATGGAGGCAGATTTGCAATTGGGTTGTTGAATTTTTGTAGCTGCATCAGAACTTTTACCTATTTGATCAAATTCTTCAAAGCAACTTTGAACTATGCAGAAGCTATAAATAGAACTGCTATGGTCATCTGATAACTGTTGAAAATCTTGCCTAATATTGCCTAGAACGTACAACTTAAAATGTTTAGTATTTCTTTTTAATAATTCCATTCTACTGTATATACTTCAAATGCTTTCTGTCCTGATCGCCACTTGCGTGGATCTANTTCAAATGCAAGTTGGAAGGAGTTGTTGCCCTTTTTCTCCACATACTAACTGCCTTCTGGTCTTTGAGGTCACCAAGGTGGTTTTCCTGGCACTGAAATTGCTGCATCCGAGGAGTTTTTCTACTTCCCGTTAATGCCTCAGAGGACAATCCACAAACCTAACTGAAGCCTTGACAATTATGATTCATTTCCCTACACTGGGAAGAACGGCTTTGAATAGATATTCCATCAATACGNAACCATTTATTTTCTTCTTGTGGTTGATAAATGGCACACAAGGCAGAAAGAAGTACAACTGGATCCTGATTAAGAATGATTGATATTAAGGCTATTTCACTGGATTTTAAACTATCAGAGCTGATTGCTTTGGTAAAATTAAGAATGATTCATTTCTGATCTCTTTGGAGAAGGATTCACCCCTGTCTGGAGCCACCCATCCTCTCCTATCCCCATGTGCTTGGAATCAATGAATTTGGCAGTAGGTGGGTTAGTGTGAGAAAACTTAAGGTACTTCTTTTATTCACTTCAAATCTATCCAAAGGAAGCAAAAGTGTCAAAAATTTATGTGCTGACTGGTCAGATATTAGCAATGTGTGGACAATATGGAGACCAGGTTCAGAGCAGGCTGATGTGCCTTGGCTTTGTGTAAGCAAGGCAGTTTGTGATGCAACAGTAGCAGGGAAAAGTCTGGACTATCGTTTGCGTAAGTTGTTGAATCCTGTTTCTGGAGGAAGTGTATCTAGTGCATAACAAACGGCTGTAATCAACAGAGATGGATTGACTCCCACAGCCTTTCGGATATGAGGCATGNCTGTAATTAATGCCTGTGGGACTTACTGAAGGAAACTGAGTTGCCAATAAATGACTTTTCCAGGCTTCAAAGAACACATGTTGCATAGTATGACAGCTAGATTTAATTGTCAATGTGACGAAACCTAGAATCATCAGGGAAGAGTGTCTCAATGAGAGATTGTCTACCTTGGGTTGGCCTGTGTGTCTGTCTGTGATTGTTTTAGTTACTTGATGTGGGCAAACCCAGTCCATTGTGAGCCTAAGGCGTAGGCAGATGGTCTTGAACTGTGTAAGAGTAGATAAGTGGAGCTGAGCATAGGCAAGCAAGTGAGCATGCGTGCATTTACTCTATCTGTGCTATTGACTGTGGGTATGATGTGACACACTGTCTCAAACTCCTGCCTTTGTGACTTCCTGGCAGTGATGGACTATAACTTAGAATTGTGAGCTACAAGATACCATTTCTCTCCTAAGTTACTTTTTGTTAGAATATTTTATCATGGTAACAGAAAGGAAATTAAACACAGAGTGTCCAAAGGTACTCTCAGGACTAAAGCCTACATACAATTACAACTCAACAGCCTGGTATGAAAAAGTGTGTATGCCCTACATTGCCTTAATGGGAGTATATGAAAGACCATCCCAGCATGTTGCAATTGTTTCTGGTCTTGATTTAGGTTAGTGTTTTCTAGGGATTAAGGTAGGAGTTTCTTGAGGAGAGAATTTTGAAGGATTTGTAATTTCAGTAAAAAAAGGTGTGGGGGCAGAAACAAAATGATTAATTAGCTTGAATTTTATAGCAATTGGTAAGCTAACTATACCTTAGCTCTTATTCCTTCCAGAAGCAAAGTTTTGAGGTGGAAGATTTTTCTGGGAAAGCCTTTGCATTGAAATTAATAAGATTTACGCTCTATGTTGCTTTGCCAGACAATTTAGATCAACAGAGTTTCCGATGTCACTCGGCTGTACAAAGTCTAAATTATCGAGCCTGCAATTGTTGGTGCTTCTAAATATATCCAACCTTATTCCAGGACATAATATATCCAACCTTATTCAGTACATGTGATTGTTGTTAAAAGTGTGTTTAGACCACAGGTTGTATTGTTTATGTTTAGGTCCTGATAGTCAATATTTTAGGCTTTGTTAGCTATAACTACTCATCTTCCTTTTGAGCAAAAGAAAATTTTCCAGATAGAAATAAAAGTATGAAGTTCTGTTAAAAAAAAAAACTTGTTTCAAATACAGGTCAAACTTAGAAAGTGGTCTTTTAGGTGCAGATCCCTGATTCAGACCCTACTGACAAATCTATAGCTATAGACTGAATTAGAAGTGTCAATTCTAAAAATAATGATCAAATCTTGCTTGAAAAACACATATATCAGTGTCTGTGAGCAATAGCGATGTGAACTTAGAACCCATACTGATGTGGACATGCCTTTTTATAGATCTTGTAAGCACAAACCTACTTTGAAAAGCAGATTATGAAGTTCAATTAAGAACATCTGTCTTCAGAGATATATGACTCAGCACACGTTTTCTTATCAGATGTGTAGTTGAATTGTTTAAACCTTTATGGAGGGGGTAGGGAACATTTCTTTTTCACTGATGAGAAAATAGGTTTTTGTGGGTCAAAATTAGCAGTCTTCCCTATTGGGAATCTACTTTCCTGTGGTCTGGGCTATTCTCATTTTCACTCAGCAATTGAACAGAAAGAATGGAGTGGTGACCTGAATAGCCTTAGGTCCTCAAGTGCTGTTATTTTGGCAGAGATGTTTAAATGGCACCATTTTCCTCTCCTGACAGGTAGTGGGTTCTTTGTGATATTANAGCAGCCATCTTTGGGACAGCTGGTGCTTCTTATTGTCACTAGGTTAACATTGTTTGGAAATGGATTTGTAATCAACTCATTTTCTCTTAAGAATTGATGCTCAGAAAACATCGCAGAGGCAGTAAGTGGCCTAAGTACTTTGTTCCTGTCTTATCACATGTCTCAGCTCCTTTTCTCATTACTGTGACAACAAAACCAATTGAAGCAACTTAGGGGAAGAGGGGCTTGCTCTGACTCATGATTGAGGAGATACAGTCCTCAGGATTCCATATCTTTAGCAGTCGACATGGTTGGGTTCATGTGGATGGGAGCCTGCCCCATGGCTTGTTTCACATCTGAGGGGATCAGGAAGCACAGAGCTGTGGCCAGGAGCAAGGCCTGTGACCCTGAAGGCTTGTTCTCAATGGCCTGTGTTGACCAACTGGGTCCTATGTCTTCAAGTTTCTACAACCTCCCCCAAAATGGCACCATCAACTGGAGAGTAAACATTCAAACACAAGAGCCTGTGCAGGATGTTTTAGACTCAACTGTAACAGCAGAAGATATGGAAGTGACTTGTCAAACTGAAGGAATGAAAAACCATGAGATCCAATCAAATTTGAATGTGAGATAAATGCCAAATACTGCTTTTGTGTACTAAAAACAAAATATTTGGGACACATAACACTTAACTACTTAACTAACACTTAACTACTTATTCTAAATATTTTCTGTGACACAATCATGACAAAAACTTACTTAGGTATAGTCTGAAATTCAAATTGAATTAGGCACCTTAAAACATGGAAGCATGGAAGTGTGTTTTGATAATATTTTACTAGATGCTTCTCTACTTTCCCCAGGTTGCTACAGCCATAGAAATGTGCACATGGTTCAGGTGGGCACTTCTCCTTGGCAAATCCCTCTGGATGCCCCTGTTCCCTTCTTAGCTGGTAGGACTTGGTCGCACTAGTGGGTGCAGCTGTGATAACAGTGTGGATGGGTATTTTCCCTGCATGATTTTTTTTCTTAGTTCACAATTGGTGCCCAAATGAAGTTAGGAAAACAATTCCACTCACAATGCCTAAAAACAACCATACTCCCCGATCCTCCCAGGGATACACTCAAAGGGAAATAAAATGAAATTATATCTCATCTACAAGGAAAAGCATAAAACAATGAGGAAAGAAACTGAAGGAAGGCAATGAAAATGGAAAGATCTCCCTTGCAGAACCAGCATAATTAATACTGTGAAAATGTCCTTTCTACTCCAAACAAACTACAGATTCAGTGGGATCTCTATCAAAATTTCAATGACATTCTTCACTGAAGCAGAAAAAAAAAAAGGCCTAAAATTCACCTGCGCATGTAAAGCATTAAAACAATCCTGCACAAAGTGAACAATACTAGAGATATCACATCTGATTTCAAAATATACCACAGAACCACAGGAATAGGAAAACACACTCCTGACATGTGGACCAATGGAAGGTAATAAAGGACCCATATATCTACAACTATCTGATTTTTGACAAATAACCAAAATGGTATATTGAAGAAAAGACAGTAGCTCAACAAATGATAGTGGGAAAACTAAATCTAGACTGAATCTAGATCCAGAGCTTATACAAAAATTAATTCAAAATGAGTCAAAGACTTTAATGTAAGACCCCTAACTTTGAAGCTACTAGAAAAAAAAATAAAGGAAGATATTGGTACCAATGAGGATATCCTGAATAGGACCCCAATAACATGGAAAACAAAAGCAAGAATTTGTAAATATAATTGCATTAAAATACAACTTCCCCACAGCAAAGCAGACAACAGATGCTCAGACCAAGTATGGAATGGGAGAAAATCTCTAGCCTGCTACTCATGGGTTAGGTTTGGTTTTTAGAATATATGAAGAATATGGACCAGTGAAAGGGCTCAACACGTAAAGCTGAGGGTACCAGGGCCAATGCAAGGGTTTCCCAGGTAAGTGGACTTGCTGCCAAGCCTGGCAACCTGGATTCAATCCCTGAAACTAACACCAACTCTTACCAGTTATCTTCTGACCTCTATACATGTGCTGTACAATGCACACAACAATACATATTCAGGGAGACACACACACACACACACACACACACACACACACACACACACACACTCCAAACTTAAAAAACCCTAACATCTAATAGCAATCCAATCAAAATGATCTGAACATATTTCCTAAAATGATAGATGGCAAATAAATATGATAATGAGTGAAAAATATTCAGGATCTTTAGCCATTATGGAGTGCAAATCCAGACTAAATTGAGATTCCCTTGGCTAGAATGACTACTATAATCAAAGCAAAAAGCCAATAGCAGCTGGTGAGTAAATGGATCTGTTCCATACATCTTGATAGTGAAATACATCACAGCCACTACAGACAACGGCATGGAGTTTCCTTCAAAATCTAAAAATAAAATTACCACATGATANAGCTCTACTACTACTAAGTACTTACCCAAAGGAAATGACATCACCATACAAAGACAGATGGAGCTGGAGATCACTATGTTAACTGAAACAAGCTGGACACAGAATGACAAGCATCACGTTTCCTCTCCTATGCAGAAATTAAAAAGAAAACCAAACTAGTAAAAGTAAAGGAAATGGCCTTATAATAGAACCACACAGGGAGAAGAAGAAACACGTTATCTTCCNTTCTTACTGGATGACTTGATGGCTTCCCAGGGCCTCTGCCATGTGGGCATGTCTAGGAAGTGGAGCTGATCCCAGGTCCCATGTAGTCTAAAGCGCTACACTATGATGGGACATCTTTACCTTTAGTTTCCAAATTAATGGTTGGAATTCTTTCTCCATATGGTGGAAGCACCCAGGACTCCAGAAGAATAGTTAAAACNATTCTTCAGGGAGTCAGACTGAACGGCTGCTCTCTATTCTCCAGTTTCTCCATTCCTTAACCAGTTCCCTCTCACAAGGTTTAACCTGTCACCGTGCTCCTTGTTCCTCCAGACGCCGACTTACTGTCCTGTGCAGCTATTTCAAAGATTATGGTCACTGAGGTGGACTCAGCAGAGCAGCAACAAGTTACTGAGCCCTAAGTCGTCATTCTGCTTTTGGAAGCTTCCTAGATAGGCTTTGCATCTGCTCTGTNATTTCAAGCCTGGGGCGCTTCTTCAAGCTCTCATTTTCATTCAGGAGCCTGGCTGCCCGCTGTGGCAGCCTTTTCTTTCCTCTCCNGTCTCTCCACCTGAACAATGGCATTTCTTATTCACAGTTGTTAGTTGTTTAGCCTCTCCCTTTTCCAGGGGCNTTAGTGGGCTAAGAATGTCAGTTCTAATCAGATCCAGGAGCCCTTAGGACCCCTTCCCCAGCCAAAATGATGAATATGCAAAATTGCTAGATCCTATAATTTTAGTTCTTGCTGCCTGTACTGACATNNGTCACTTTCACGGGTATCCTAGCAGTTTGCACATTATTTTAGATGAGGCTCTTTCATTGTATACGTTCTTATTTTTCTAATCATTTCACTTTGCATTAATGAAGAGGAAAACTTATTAAGGTTTGTGAGTGGTTGTAGTCATACTGTAAAGATGCAGTTTTATATTCATGTGTAAATACAGCTACACAATAAAACACATCAGTTTTTTTCTCTCTCAGAAATGTATTGACAAAAAGACCAGGAAAGCCTTGGAGAGTATCATTTGAAACCCTGAACCAGGTCAATTCTTGGGCACAATTTCCTTCATAGAGTCATCCCTGTGCATGAAAGGTTAGGTTGTGCCTCTTTCCCTCAACCTTCCTCAGTATTTTTTTTTTCTGAAGACTGTCCCAGCCTTGCTTCACGATTGTGAGACTCTGTTTAAAGTGTCCTAAGAGATTCATCAATCTAAGAAGGGACTTTCCATTTCATTCTGTTTGGTTTTCCTGTCAAATTGCTGCCTCCTCAACTCTCCCCAAGCCCTCTGGACATGTGGATTCCTCTAGACACTCTTGATGGTTTACTTACCTCTCTGGGAGCTTCCTTCAAGGGTAGGTTATGTCAAATTCATGCTCTGTGTAATTCATTATCCATTCATTGGTTGTAGAACATTTAGATTGTTTGCATTTCCTGGCTGTTCTATTAAAGCAGTAATGAGTGTGGCTAAGCAATTGTCTCTGGAGTAAGATATTGAGTCCTTTTGGAGTATATCAGGGAGTGATATAGCTGGGTCACAAATATATCTAATTTTAGCTTTTTAGAATTCTCCACAGTGATTTCCATAGTGGCTGCACCAATTTGCAAACTCACCAACAGTGAANGCGTGGTTCTCCTTATCCTTAGTCCTTGCTACCATTTGCTGTCAGTTGTCTTTTAGAACTTAGCCATCCTGACTTGCCTAAGATGAAATCAGAATTTGCATTTGCACTTCTCTGATTGTTAAGGATGTAGAACAGTTTCTGAGGTATTTTTATTAATTAATTAATTAGTTAATNTTTTCCCAGCCTGATCACAGTTTACCCCCNTCCTCTCCTCCCAGACCCCCACTCCCTCTCCCTTCTGTATGAGTAATTACAAGGCAAACCCACGTAGTTTATCTAACAATCTATAAGGTTTAATTTTAGGGTAACTTACAACCAGCAAGAATTCAAGTACAGATCCAGGGGAGAGGATACACAATCCAGTGGAGAACTCTGGCTTGCATCCGGTCCAGCATCCCAAACCACAAGCGATCCAGGCAATCTAGAAGCAGGATGAGAAGGTAAAGGTCACGTAGGCACCTCGAGTCTTAAGGGGTTACCCCTGGGCCATGACCTAGGGGCAGGTCTTATGCAGGTGTAGCAGTTTCCTGTCCTCAATGTAGGGGCAGTGTCCCAAGGCCAAAGCCAGAACAGCTATCCACTACACCCTTCCCTTCAGAAAAGTTCAGGCCTTCCATGTGTATCATCCAGCTCAGGGATAGCAAGTTGCAACAAGAGTAGGCACCTACTCTCCTATTAAGGCTGAATGAATCAATACAGCAGGAGGAAAGGGTCCCAAGGCAACAGAGTCAGAGACAGCCCCTGCTCCCTCTGCCAGGAGTCCCACAAAATGACCAAGCCACATAATTGCAACACATGTGCAGAGGGTCCAGGTCAGTCCCATGCAAGTTTCTGGTTGGTGGTTCAGGGTTCAGTCTCTGTGAGCCCCCATGAGCCCAGGTCAGTTGATTCTGTGTGTTTTCCCCTGGTGTCCTTGGCCTCTCTGGCTCCCACAATCCTTCCTCCCCGTCTTCCACAGGATTTTCTGAGGTCTGCCTAACGTTTGGCTTTGGGTGTCTGCATCTGTTTCCATCAGTTGCTGGGTGAAGCCTCTCTGATCACAATTGGGCTAGGCAACAATCTATGAGTATAGCATAGTATCATTAGGAATCATTTCATTGACTTATTTTTCCTTTTTTGCTAGTCATGTTAGGTCTCTGGGCTGTCCAGTGTCTGGATCCTGGCCCTGCAGGTATTGTCATGGGTGGGCTCCCTCTTATAGTATGGTTCTCAAGTTGGTACAGTCATTGATTGGCCACTCCCATAATTTCTGTGCCACCTTTGTCTCAGCATATCTTGTAGACAGGGCAAGTTATAGGTCAGAGATTATGTGGCTGGGTTGGGGTCCCAATCCCTCCAGGAANTCTTGCCTGGTTATAGGAGATGGCTGGTTCAGGCTCTGGATCTCCCATTACTGGAAGTTTTAGCTAGGGTCACCTTCATATTACTGGGAGTTTCCATTGCACTAAGTTTCTACCTTATCCCAGAGATGCCCGATTCCAATTCTCTTTCCCAGTACTCTCTCCCTCCATCTTCCCTGACCTAATCCTTTCTGTTCCCATGACCCCTGAAATCCAGACCTCTCCTCCTGTCTACCTGTGATGTCTATTCTATTTCCCCTTCACAGTGAGATTCATGTGAGCCTTCTTTGTTACTTAGCTTCTTTGGGTCTGTGAATTGTAGCATGGATATCCTTTACCTTACTTAATGGCTAATATCNACCTATAAGTGAGTATATGTTTGTTTTTCTCAGTCTGTGTTTCTTCACTCAGGATGATTTTTTTTTTCTGGTTCCATACATTTGCCAGCAAGTTTCATGATGTCATTGTTTTTAACAGAAGAGTAATGCTCCATTGTGTATATGTACCACATTCTTTAAGGGATTTATTGATTTCCTCCAATTTTTGTTTGTCTTTTCCTTAATTTCTTTAAGGAATTTTTTCATTTCCTGTTTAAGTACCTCTATCATCTTCGTATAGTTGGTTTTAAGGTTGTTTTCTTGTGCTTTGACTGCATTGGATTGTTCAGGTCTTGCTGCTGTAGGATAGCTGGGCTCTGGTGGTGCCATATTGCCTTTCTGTTATTGATTGTGTTCTTAAACTGGTGTTTAGGCATCTGAGTTTGGGATGATTATAGGTCTAGGTGTTGTTTACGGAGTTTGCTTTGTTGTTTAGGTGTTTTGCTCCTTGGTTTCTGTTTCCTCTTTGGTCTTCTGGCTTAAGTGGCCAGGGGTTCTGGTAACTATTGAGTCTTCAGGTCCAGTAGGGTGTCTCCAGTGGGGTTTTTGTGGCCTGCAAGACCTCTAGGGTTTTGAGTGCCAATGTTGCCCCTGTGGTTCCAAGTATATGTGTGGCCTCTCCTTCAAGTCCTGACATTCTATTTCAACTTGATCTGCTCTACTGGTAAGCCTTTCTCCTGAGTTTTCTAATTGGATTATTGAGGTTTTCAATTTCACCTGCTCTTCAGCTTGCACTTTCTTCAGTATTTCTATCTCATTACTAAATTCAGTTTTCAGATTCCAGATTTTCTTTTGTTTTCATTTATCTCTGTATTTGTGTATTCTTAGGCTTCACTCAGGAATTTTTTAAAATCTTATTCATAAACTCTGAATTCTTTGATCATGTTTATGATTGCTTGTTTAAATTCAACATTCTGGGATTCACCTAGGTACTTCTCACTGGAGACTACTTCTTGAGACTAGTGGGTTTCAGAGGTGACACACTGTCTTGGCCTTTCATATTGTTTATGTTTGGGGGATGTAACTTGTGCATGTGTACTTCTTTTGTTTACTGTTGTCTGATGTTCGACTGTAGCCTGATTCTGTTGAGGGGAAGTTTGATTCTGTTTGTGTTGTTCCCCAAGATTGAGGATCATGTCTGAAGAATTGGCAGGTCTGCCCTCAGTGTTAATCTTTGAATTGAAAGATTTGGGAGTGATTCCAATGAAGTGGTAACTGAGGAAGTGTGTAAATGTGACTTTTGGCTATGCTTGGCTAATCTGGTGTGCAAGATGTGCTACCTGGACTAGGCTTCTGGGAGTATGGGCTTGTCTCAGAGTTGGAAGTTTGAGACACTCACTAGGATAGGCTGGTAAGCAGTCTGTGTAACCCCAGGTGGCTCTTCTGGGACTGTGGGATTCTGTGGGAGGCTGGGAATCTAGAGCACTCACCAGGATGGACTGGTTCACCAGTTACTCACCCTGAGCTAGGCCCAAGACTGTGGCNTCAGCAAAGATCTGGAAGCATTTTAATTTTGAGGATACTCTCTTGTCTTCATTTGTGGCAGTGAAAAACCAGGGACTTCATGTGTTTGAAAACTGTATGGACCTTTTGATATTAGTGACTGTATTCAGTCAGGGATTTTCCTAAGCAAGTAAGTGAGTGGAAATGCAGTGGACTCAGTGAGTGAGCCTGGGTTTTCATGAGGATATTTGAAGACACTCTGACATTTCTCTAGAAGATTTTCAGTGCTCATAGTTATCCATTGCCATTTTGTTTGTTTCACTTATAGTTGTGTTTTCAAGTAGAAAATTCATTATCTGTGTTTAAATTATTTTTGGACTTACTTTTTAGTATTTAAAGATATTTTATATGTAGGGAGAAGAGAATAAGCTTTCATTGTTGTCTGAAGCTTCTTGAGTGCTCATCCCTATGGTTTTCTCTTAACTCTGACCAATTTACTAGCCTGACATACTGTTTATAATTTTCATAAGTGATTTATATTAGTGCTCTGTACTTAAGCAACTATACAATTATGTATGTTTGCTTTTGTATTTTACAACATTCCACATATAATAACCTTGTNTCTGAATGTAGGTGTGTTGATGCATANAAGTCTATATGATTCATTGCATTGTATTTCTTCATTCACTTAATGTTTTATACATGTTTATGTGTTCTGTTGGTGATCATGTAAGTTGTTGCTTCTTGTTTTCCTCCATAAAATATCAATAAGATGTTTAGGCCTATGGCTTCTTGGAGCAGGTGCAGGGATTTCTCTAGGGTTTATGTCTGGGATTAAGACCGCTGATCACAGTGTGCATTTTTTTCTGTCACAATGCTAGATTGCTTCCCAAGGCAGACCTACCAATCTGTCCCCTCAGCTTTATGTGACATTATCTGTTACTCCACATTCTTGACAGCATTAGGTTTTGCCCGTTTGGTGAGTGAGAAATGAGATTCCATTATGATTTTAATTTGAGTTTTTGTGATTCTTAGTAAGACCTTTCATGTATTTTTGTCATTCATATTTCTTTTTATATGAATTTCTTTCCTGATATAAATTTCATGTTATTTTATTGTCTTTTAAAAAAAGATAAATTACAGAACACTTAAGTATACTTTATTGATTTTTATTACATTTATGTATGTGTGTGTGTGTGTGTGTGTGTGTGTGTGTGTGTGTGGTGTGTCCTGTGTACTAGGCTCAGCATCAAGCCCCTTTACCCACTGAGCCATCTCATTGGCCTGAGAATTTCGGTTATTCGGTCAGCATCCAAAGTGATGGCATCGTTATACATATGTGCTGCAATGCTTTGCCCTCAACTCTTCCCCNGTCCTGCTGTCCTCCTCCATGCTCTCTCCTCTCCTCTGAGTGATCCTTGTCAATTGCCCAGGTCGCACCCTCTTCTGCTTTCTTATTACATGTGCTCCACAGGAAACACTTGTAAATCGACAAGTATGATTATATGAAATTAGAAAGCTTCTGTCCAGCAAAGGAAACCAGAATGAAGAGACAGAACACAGAAGAGAAAAATCCTTGTTAACTTAAATGTATCTTTGGCTTTTAAATGCTTTTTTGATTTTATGTATGGCAAATATATTCTCTCTATCTATGAATCAATGCAATATTTTTAATACAACTCTAGGAAAATAGTTAATGCAATTTATTATAGGTGCTGTTATAAATTCAAACTTTTTCTGAAGTTTCATCCTGAAGGCATTTCTATCATCCCTTTCATAGCACATACACATATATTCATTTTTGTGCATGTGAACATACGCTCACTCATGTGTTGTGAGTGGCAGTGTTGTGCAATGCCAGAATAGGCTCTTTTATTTGCTTTCAATTAAAAATTTTCATTTATTATTATTTTCAGCATGTTTGTATCAGCATGAATGCATGCACACACACACATGCAGGTGTGTGTGTGTGTGTGTGTGTATGTGTGTGTCTGTATGTGTGTGTATGTGTGTGTGTGTGTGTGTGTATGCAATGGTGTATGACTTTGGGGTATATGTGTACCATGACACTCACATAGAAATTAGAACAATTTTCACATGGCTGCTCTCTCATTTCAGATTACTGGAGAGGGGTCTCTACTATGTTTCTGTCTTCATGTGTACTCTGGGTTAGCTAACTAGTGGGCAACTCTGCCTCCACTTTCCATCTTGCCATAGGAGTACAGGGATNACACATGCATGCCACCACATTCAGCTTTTTGTGGGTTCCAAGGATTGCACTCAGGTCATCAGTCTTGCACGGAAAATGTTTTTGTCCACTCAGCCATTTTGCCAGCCCCTTACTAACTTCCACCATAGAACTCTAGGTCTAGGCAGAGTTTCTCTCAGAACGTTANTGAGGTTGAGTAGGTTAATAGATTCAGATGGGATTGAAATAGCAGATTCATTGTTCAGAGTTGTGTCAAGGCAAGAGGAAGAAGAACATAATTTGTTCATTGCTTTGTCATCTCGGCAGTTCCTCAGTGTCAGCAGCTGACACAGTTAAGTGTCCGTCCATGAGCACTATTGCCTGACACTGACCTTGTCATTGCAAACCACTGCTTTTCCGATGTCTGCTAGTTTGACATGGGCCAGACTCNGTACAGTTGGTAAGTTGCACCAGAGTCTGTACAGTTGGTAAGTTGGACTGGAGTCTGTACAGTTGGTAAGTTGAACCATGAGTTCCCTGATATTGGTGCAATTCCTTTAAACTGTCACTGTGTCATCCCTCTGACATCAGTGAGAGCTGTGTACTTCTGTATCTTGTATCATGTCACATTAGTTATATTTTAGGTAACGGTTGCTGTTTNTAATGGATGGCAGCAGAGAACAGATGTTCAAGTAGCTGTGGACCAGCATGCCTTCATTTGGAAACTGCTCTCTTTTACTGTAACTTTATATATGATGAGAAATAAGAAAAATTTTTGTAAGTAAGTTGTGGGTAGGAGCGAGCATGAAGAATTTGAAAAGTTATTTTGCATTTAAGCTGTAACTTTTCAAGATTAAAATAAGATTATACATCTAAAATTTTCTTTTTTATATTTTAAGTAGAAAGAGCTCAGAACTTTAAAATGTAGTATGATTTTAATCACTAGATATTGAGGTGTTTCAAAATGTAAGTCTAATTTCTTAACATAATCTTAGTTGTGAATTTGGATTATAAAATACAGAAGCCAGAATCTCTGCTTTTCTCCTTTGTCCTCCCTTAAACCAGTCTCCCTCCTCCTTCCCCTCTCTCTCCCTCNCCACTCCCTCCCCTTCCTTCTCCTTTCCCTATCTTGGTAACTGGATTCCTGGTATTCCAGATATTCTTCTGTTGTTCTTCAGGTGAAGCTTAGGACTTGCCTTGGGAAGGCTCATCATCTATTTTTCCCTGGTTGCTTCCCTTTAAGACTAAGAATTCTGCCCAGCACCGAGAAGAGCAGCTCTGTGCTGGCCGTGGAACAGAACTGCATTTGCTGTTGGAATACTAAATGGTACTGAATGTTCCTGCAGCTTTTATGGGAGGCGTCGCTCCGCCATCAGGGTCACATTACCTAGATGGAAGCAAAATGAGATAGGTAGAGGAGGATTTATCTAATCCCCTGTGAANGCATCCCAGAGTGGTTTGTTTGATTGTTCTCAGTGTCTTTGAGCAGGGGGACATGGGCGTGTATAAATAGCTGGGAATCTCTTTTATATTTGTGTAAATAAGGAAAGAAAAGTATTCTTTGCTTTGCAAATTTAGGCTTTTTTCCCCTTGAGTTCTTCAGATAAGAGAGAACAGTGTATTTTCAGAGCTTCTTAGCTGATACCTCCATTGTAGCCNCTTTAACTGGGCTCAGTGTAACCTGCTTATTGTAAAGGCCTTTTAATCTCAGCATCAAGGGGACATTGGAATAGTGAACAAAAGCTCCAAATATTCAGGCACTGTGCATTTNTGTAAATTCTTCTACGCCTCATTTATTTTCTGTCTAAAAGTTATGTATGTCAAGACTTGAAGTCTCCTTGAGGGGACTCTTCAAAAACTTCTCATGAGTGAGTTCATATTTTGTCACAAATGCATGCTTCTTAGAAGACCCAATAACTTAGATATATATGATTTCAGATGCATTGTATCTGGGCTGCAGACAGCTTCTCATGAGGAGTGAGACTCATGGCACACTGTTCTTTTTTAAGTGAATCATGGCTCCAAATGAGAGTTCCTTAAATGAACAACTGAGGCACAGAGCAGATGAGTGACAGTTACATCTCAACCTTACTTGTAATAGGACTTTTTTGTTGGGACCGCCAGCTCACAAATAATGACCCAGAGACTTGTTATTAATTAGGAAAGCTTGACCTTAGTTTGGGCTTTTCCCCAACTAGCTCCTATAACTTAANCTAACCTGTTTCTGTTAATCTGTGTTNGGCTGCATGACTTGTTTCTCTCTACTCTGTACTATATGTCCTACCTCTTCAGTGTCCCCCTGGCATCTCTTGTGTATCTAGGTTCCTTCCTCTGACGTCCTCTCTCTCTGCCTGGAAGCCTCACCTATACCTCCTGCCTAGCTATTGGCCATTCATCTTTTTATTACACGAATCACAACAATACATTTTCACATAGTGTACAAATATTCCACAACACTTACTCATGACACTAGCCCACTAGCANCTGTGAGAGGAATGTCACTGAGAAACATTGCACTGTAGTGGTTAATATNACAGTACTACACAGCCTGAAAGACCTAGACTGAACCAAGCCTATAATTTGCCTTGGGGAAGGTGAATTTACTATTGTTGAACATTAGAATTTGCCCTTTAAAATATGGATAATGTAGTGTTCAGCTCATGGTTTCTATGAAGACTGACTGAGAAGGCACTCAGAAATATTTTTCATACAGTAAGCAGTACGTGCATGTTAGCTTGAATTTCATGTTCAGTATTATATTGTGATCATCATTGCTATTACTGGTGAAATCAGAATTCAGTGGAGGATATTTCAAGATAGCAGGTTTCTCATTTATAGCTAGGATACAGGTAAACAAAAGCAATCCATGGGATTAAGGAGTGAAAACCAGCAGGGCGAGTCTGAACAGTTTTGGAGGCACAGCTGCAGTATTCTGTGAGAAGCCTTCAACTTGCCAAGTGTTGATCCTTTCTTTTGAAAAGGTCACTGTGTAAAAGCTGCCTACCAGCACTTACCCTCTCACAAGCATCTATTCATGTGCATTTTCTTATTCACACTTCCGGAGTGCCAGCCTCTGGTCAAAGCCTTCAGTTTCTTTTCCTGCAAGAGGCATTGGATAAGTGAACCAAATTTCACCTTGTTTTATGTAGATGTCTGCAAGTCCATGATGCTCTGGAATTCTAAAGAAGAAATTTTTAGGCTGTATTCCAAGCCNTCTGTGCTCCCTTCTAGATGTCTCACCACAGCCTGAAGTTCTACAGCTCAGCTTCCCATACTGCCTCCTACAAGCTGAGCTTTTGAAAGTGTTCTGGGGACACACTGTACTTTTCAGCCTTCATCTTCCCATATGATTGTTTTCTAACAACTTCTATTCCTTGGCTATACAATATAACTTAATCTCAAAGCTATAAACACTCCTTGTATCTTGTCCACACCATTTATATCTCCATANGTCGTTCGTATTTGAATATTAGACTTATGTTCAGCTCCTCATTTAGCCTTTTTTTTTCTTGGACACCTTAAAGATCTCTCTAAACTAACACATACAAAATTAAACTAATATGTTCCTTCCTTAATTCACTTGCCATGAGTGTATATGTAAAATTTCAGTTCACCTTTGTCTTAATAACCTTTTGTATTGATGGGACAAAATGTTTGACCTTTTAAAGAACTTAGGGAAGACAGACTTTCTTTTAGCTCATCGTATGAGGGTACAGTCCATTGTGGTGGGGAAGGCATGGTGGCAGAAGCTTTGAGGCAGGTGATCACATTGCATCTGTTGTCAGGAAGCAGAGAAAGATGGACACCGAGGCTGAGCATCTGTTGTCAGGAAGCAGAGANAGATGGACACCGAGGCTGAGCTCCTTTTTCATTTTTATTCAGTCCAGGACTCCAGCCCATGGATTGGTGGTGCTGCCCACATGTTGGGCTGCCCACATCAATTAATTTAATATAGAAACTCCCCATAGTTACTCATTACTATTAACACTGGATCTAGCACAGTATCTGGAATTGGGCTTGTGTTCAATCAATGTTTATTGAACAAACTGCATGCATGAATGCAACTGAAAAGACAGAAGGGAAGAATAATTTTTCAGAAGGTCCTTACTAAGATGCCCAATCTCCTTACAGCCTAGAACTTTATCCCTTCTGAGCCTGTGAGGAAAAAACATGAAGAGGAGTTAAAGAATTACCCTAAATTTTTAAACTGCAGAGGAAGTAGAAGTTTCAATTTTTTTGCAACTAGATTTGGATTCAGACTATCCATTAATGAGTCTGTTCTAATGACTCAGTGACTCAGGAGGGGATGCTTTTATAGAAAGGATGAAGAAAGGATGAAGGCAAAGATGGCAAAATAAGGGCAAGGACCAAGAAGCTCCAGGTCACTGATNGCCACTATTAAAAGCCGTTGAGTTCTCCTGATTCATCACCTAGGGGCAGCTGGTGATGAATTGATGAGGTAGAGAGGAGAAAGAATCAGAATTCTGGGCCCATATGCTTATATCTGTTGTGGGGATACCAATACTACTTAGTCTAAATAAAATATGTTGTTTCAACAGGCTGAGGCTGCTTATTAGTGGTTTGATTAAGAAAAAAGAGTTTGTAAGAAAAGATATTTTCATATACTTTTGGGAAAAATAATTTTCTTTAATTTTTAAAAATTCCTCTACTGTGTGAGACCCTGGCCCTTTTCCCAGTGGAAAGTGGCCTGTCTGCATGTCCTGAAGTCTGCTTGGGAGACCTGTGCAAAGGAGAACACCTGCATGGGCTGAGCTTGCTAGTCACCTCTGCTTAGGAGCTGCATTTCCACTAGGAGCCTGCAAAAAATGCTTTGAGGTTATTTTCACCTTGCTTTAGTTCCAAGACAAAATGCAACATGTTTAGGATAATGTATTTCCTGCACTTTACATATTTAGTTTAAGCAATATGGCTTAAGAATGCAGGTAAAATAATTTGTTTTCCCTGAAGAAAATATAAGGGAGTGAAAGGGGTGTGTGTGTGTGTGTGTGTGTGTGTGTGTGTGTGTGTGTACATGTGTGTATATTTTCTCTAGATGCTATGATTCAAATATCCCTTCCAAAACTACCATTGAAATTTAATTGATGTCTTAACGTCAATGAAAGGTAGAACCTTTAAGAGGTATTAAGAGGTTGTAAGTACTGTACTGTCACAAATGGGTTAACTCACCCCAGTGGAAGTGGGATTGGATAGGTTTGGCCTTCATGCTTCCTTGTCTCATTCAAGTCCCCTTCTTCTGGTGTATTATGGTACAGCAAGAAGGCCCTTAACCAGATTTGGTCTTTACAGCCTTTCCATCTGAGTCAGATAAGCATTTGTTGTNANTAACTTACCCAAGTCTGTTTTGTTATAGCAGTAGCAAACAGACCAAGACACTGAGATTGTGTGGTAGATAACACAGTCTTGCTGCCATCGTTGACAGAGATAACAATGTGATGGACCCTGAAACAGATATCACTCATTGTCTCTCTTCTTAGCTCATTCTTTTGATTATGAGGGCATCAGAGAATGAGTTCCCAAAGCATGCCTGCTCCCAGGTGTTGGAATAGACTGGGTCTCAGCATTAGTGGGCTTTGTTTTCCAGTTACTATTAACCCTGAAACATTAATGTCAGAAGAATTAGCTACTGTGATTGAATAGATTAAATTACACTGACTGTAGTGGGCTCATAACTTAAAAATACATTCACGCTTTTCTTCTCACATTCTAATTTTTTACTTATATACATATTTTATATGATACATTCATGAAGAAGTATGTATATATTGAAAAAACATTCATACAGTGGAAGAATGAGATCACATTATTATATTATTATATTATTTTATCCATATGTACATAGAGCTGGGAGACCATTCTCTGTGTACGCCATTGAACACACTGATCACAGCTTGAACATCCTAGGTACACAGACTCAGGCAGAAGCTCACTTTTCAGTGTTTATAGAAAAAGTAAAATGAATAGAATGACCCATCAGTTGAAATTTATCTTCTCCTTCATTATTTTTTGTGCTCTGTGTTTACAGAAACACAAGCAAGTGTTCTCAAACTCCGTCGATCATCAGAGAAAGTCTGATTCTTGTGTGAGTTCAGCTTTTCCTCAACTTTTCCATTGGTGGTAATCTCCCTTAGCCCTTAAAGCAGAAAATGATCTGTCTTCCTTCTTTCCTTCCTCCCTCCCTCCCTCCCTCCCTCCCTCCGTCCCTCCCTTCCTTCCTTCCTTCCTTCCTTCCTTCCTTCCTTCCTTCCTTCCTTCCTTCCTTCTCCCACTCTCTTTCCTTCTTACTGATGTGTGTGTCCTTATCTAGCTTTTGTTTTGGTATCAGGGGAATATTGGCTTCATAGAAACAATTTGACAGTGTATTTTCCCTTTATAGCTTGTGAACCATTTTGAGGAATATTTGTCTTCATCCTTAAAGGAAGACATAACAACAGACCTGGAAACAACCTAGATGCCTCTCAACAGAAGAATGGATAAAGAAAATGTGGTACATTTACACAATGGAGTATTACTCAGCTGTTAAAAAACAATGACATCAGGAAATTTTTTTTTTCGAGACAGGGTTTCTCTGTGTGGCTTTGCACCTTTCCTGGAACTCACTTAGTAGCCCAGGCTGGCCTCGAACTCACGAGATCCACCTGCCTCTGCCTCCCAAGTGCTGGGATTAAAGGTGTGCGCCACTACCGCCCGGCAACATCAGGAAATTTTAAGACAAATAGATGGCACTAGGAAAAAAAATCATTCTGAGTGAGGTAACCCGGACTCAGAAAGACAAACATGGCATGTACTCACTTATAAGTGGATATTAACTGTAAAGTAAAGGATAACCANGCTGCAATACATAGACCCAGAGACGACAGGTAATGAGAAGGGCCCAAGGGGAAACTTGAATCTCCCTGAGAAGGGGAAATAGAAGAGATTTCATGGACGTACTGGGGATGGATGGGATGGGAACATGAGGGATCAGGTGGGAGTGGGTTGGAGAGGATAGTACCAAAAGAGTCGACTGAAAAGGGGGCATTTCAGGGTCCAGTAGAAACTTAGTGCAAGGGAAACTCCCAGGAATTGACAAGAATGACCCTAGTTTAAGACTCCTAGAAATTGGATCTTACATTTTAAACCAGTTAGCTTATCTATGTCTCTTTATTGGTGAGTTGAAATTATTTTCACTTATTATTATTACTGAGATTCTTGTGACTTTGTTGTTTCTTGGCTGGAGGATGACTGTGTGTTCTTTACTCTCTCCTCTATTAGTATCAACAGTTTGCAGTTCACTTGTCTACANNNTCAACACATTTAAGTTTTTTTTTTTTTAATTCTGTCTCACATTTTTGTACTTAACTACTTTTGTGATTTCTAGTTCTTCCGTTCCCAGAGTCCTTTCTCTAGTCATCATGCTTGGCAGCATCTGAGCCCGTGTTTTTGAATACGAATCCATCAAGATAGTGTTCAGGAGAGAAACTGCAGCTAAGTGAAGCATTGATAACTTGTCAGCCTGGAACTTTTTTACATGACTTTATCAGGATCTAGACCCAAATGCCTGAGAGAGGACTAAGGGTAGAGTAGGGTCCAATTTCAGAAAGGGGCTTCTCTAGCTGTCTTTCTGTCCTTTGCATTCAGTTTGCTCACTGGCACTGTTTCTGCGGAACTGGCAGTGTTTCCTGGAGGGCTTCTAGACTGAAGCAGAATCAAAGAAAAGGGACTAGTTCATTTGGCTGGATAGNTTTGCAAGCTAGCTGAGTGCAATTTTAAGGCAAATCATAACTATTGGCCTACTAATAGCATAGACTATGTTCTTCAGATGGAGNTAAGAAGTGGTAGCTTTTGTGCTTTTTATCCTTGTTGGTGTACTATGGTTCTCTAAAGNACTAGGACTAGGAGGGTGAAAATATATGATGTCTCAGCAGTTCCCAGTATGCTGCTGGAGTACGGGAGGATTNCTACAGAGCCGTTGGTCTTCTGTCTACACTGGAATCTTCAAAGTGTAGGTTCTAGCGCCAGTGAAGGAATGCCTCAAATGCAGCAGCAGCAGGATAGATGAACTTGCCAGTGAGTGAGGACAAGCAGGTAAAAAGCAAAAGCTCCCTTCTTCCATAGCCTTTTATGTGGGCTGCCACTGGAAGGTGTGGTCTAGATTTAGAGTCTTCCTACTTAAAATAGTCCAATAAAAAATCCTTCACAATTATGTCAAGTTTCTTGGGTTTTAGCAAATTTCTGATGTGGTCAAGAAGAGTCACCAGAATGATTCATATTGAATCATTTCAAAATAATGCAATATTTGATATTATAAACATTTTATTTAATCCTATTGTTCTATTAGTAGTTAAGAAAGTAATACTACAAAAATCAGGTGTGTTTTTTAGAGCTTATTTTTAAATAGCGTTTTTCCAATCCAAATATATTTAAATATATAAATATGAAATTACACATACCTTCAATCTATCAAAAGTGGTATTATAACAGTACATTACTAGAAATACAAATACCATTGCAATAGAATTACTATAGTAACAGAATGGTTTTCCAAGCAATTGCATAACATGG
This sequence comes from Neotoma lepida, assembly GCA_001675575.1. Classification (NCBI taxonomy): domain Eukaryota; kingdom Metazoa; phylum Chordata; class Mammalia; order Rodentia; family Cricetidae; genus Neotoma; species Neotoma lepida. The sequence continues at coordinate 283,698 of LZPO01034937.1, forward strand.
CATTGTGGAGGTTTGCAGTCAGTAT
>LZPO01034937.1:287936-302584 GCA_001675575.1 Neotoma lepida
TGTCTCTCTGTCTCTCTGTCTCTCTCTGTCTCTTTCTCTCATTTTTGAGATGTGGTCTTATTATGCGTTATACCATCATGCCATCCAGACTGACCTTAACAATTNCAGGCATGGACTACCATACTCAAATTATATGTGTGTACATTTAAAACCTATCCATAGTAATGCAATTTGTAGTTATTATTCTGATTTTAAATTTCAACATATTTTTGTTTATGTAAGAAATCATCAAATGTTTCTTAATCAAGAGCTAAATTCAAAGTATCATAATAAGAAACTTTATATTTAATTGAGACACACACTTTCTGACTGCAGAATAAAGTCCCAGTTTTTTAATAGCCTCTAAAATAATATAGATATCACATAATTTCCTTTGAATTTAATGCATTGTAACTTAACAAAGAGAAACCTTGCCTTTGCATTTGGGGAATATATTTCCTCTAGAGATAAATTTGTGTAATATTTTCTTCAGAATCCTAGAATTTAATTTATAATTCTCCATTCTATTCCACAATTGTCAGAGAAGACAATAATAGATGCAAGAATAGGAGAATGAATGTATAAAATTGGAATTACTAGCCATAGACATTTAAATTTTCCTATAGATAATTTTGCAATTTATATTAGAATGTAAAACTCATTGGTGACTGTNTTAGAGTTTCTATTGCTGTGATAAAAATATCATAACCAAAGCAACTTAGGAAAAAAGGCTTTATTTGCTTTACATACCCTAGGTCACAATCCATTGAGGGAAACCAAGGCAGGAGGAACTGAGGCAGAAGCCATGGAGGAATGTTTCTTATTGGCTTGTTCCCCTTAGCTTGCTTAGTTTTCTTTCTNATATAATCCAGGACCACATGGTACCATCCTCAGGTACCTGAGCCTTCTCAAATTAATAATTCATCAATAAAATGCCCCACAAATTTACCCACAGGCCAATCTTATAGAGGCATTTTTTCTATTAAGATTCCCTCTTCCCAGATATGTGTAGGTTTGTGTCAAGTTAACAGAAAACTAACCAGTCTAGTTGCTTTGCAAATTTCCCTGGAGAAGGTACCTTTGGCAGTGAGATGTACTATCGGGGAATGTGCTTAAATGCTGCTTTGCTCAAATTGTATATGAAGCTGCATACTGATGACATACAAGCTGGGTAATAGAAGTCACTATGAAAAGAATTTCTACTCTGTTGTTTGTCTATCTGACTTAAGTAATTAAAATGTAATACGAATACACAAGTATAGAGTGAAATTTTGTTTCCTAAAACATGTTAAGGCCACTCAGATTAAGAAAGAGATTATACAAGAAATGGCCTTGGTAATTCTTCCCCAAAACGATCCTTGCTTTCCAGTCACAACTTCTGTTTTTATTCCCACAATCTGAGATTAATCTTATCTGCTTTCAAACATGTATTCTCATTTTGTCCGATCTTTTTTATCTTAGAGTTTTATGATGTTTATTTAGGTTGCTGTGCTAGATAATTTATTATGATTTATACAGGATGAACTTAAGAAAAGACATCATTTAGTTATTTTTATTTATAGTTAATTGCTAAATTTGACTATTACAAATTGTTCTGTTCTATCTCAGCACTTAACAAAAATAACCACTATAGCTTTCTTCCCTCCGTGTTGCACTTCTGTTGGTGTCATCCACGTTCTGGTCATGTTCAGGTTCTCATGCTCATGAGATTTTATGACTGTAGCTTCTGACATTTCTAGGAGACACAGTCTCACAGCAAACTTCCTGCTCTTCTGGTTCTTAGAACATTGCTGCCCCATCTTCTGGAATGATCCCTGAGCCTTAGGTGAAAATGTTGTGTTGTAGATTCATCTGTTGGGACTGAAGTCCACAACTCAGCGTTTTGATTGATTGTTGTTTTCGGTAGTGGTCTTTTGTTTCAAAGAGAAGTTTCCTGGATGAAGACTACACTTATCTGTGGGAGGCCTCAACCTTACACAAAGGACTACAGGCAACTAAGGAATGTGGAGAGCAAGAGAAGGAGTCTCCTCCAAGGGAGAGCACACTAATTGGATAGCCAATACCAAATGATGAGCAGATGGCATTTATGTATTTAGGAATATACCCATACAACACACACACACATACATACACACACACACACCACCACCACCACCACCATCGCACCATCACCACCACCACCAACAATTAAAGAAAAAAGAGGCAGTGAATTTGAGAAAGAGTGAGGGGGTGTAAGGGGATGGTTTGGAGGGAGAAAAAATAAGGGAAAAATTACATAATTACATTATTACTTCAAAAATCAAAATACCAGTTATCTATGGAGAAATGGATATTTATTTATTTACCTATTTATTTACTTAATTATTTACTTTTTCAGTCTTTCAAATTGAACCTTGAGCCTTGCTAGGCAAACTATAGTGCTGCAGCACCCTAGCCACAAAGGGATTTGTTCTTGATTATAGTTTAGAATAGCATTTATGACAGAATTATAATGAAAAATAAGATAGACTATTGGTCTTTTATGTCTGAAAAAGATTTTTTTCACTTTTCACCCATTACTTTTACTGAGATGTATCAATTATGTTTATTTACATGTTTGCACTTCTTGATGTTTGTAGTGCTTATAATATTTGTTGCTTGGTCATTTTCATTAGTTTTATAAAATTTTTGGTTATTACCTATTTAAAATTGCTTCTCTCTCCCCATATAGTTTTCTTTAGATTATTTCTTTATTATTATATGTTTTTCCTTTTTTGATTCAGGCTGAAATATTTCCCACTTTATCTTTCATTTTACTAATTCTCTCCTTATCTCTGTTTAGTCTATTAAACTCATTTTCTTGCCTTATAAAGTTTAATAGTTGTACTCCCACATCTAGTATTTCCATTTTATTTTTTATAGATTCAAGTTCTCTGCTAGCATGTATCTTTCTATCTTTTCTTGAAAACACAAATTAGTTGTTTTTAGTCCCTTTTCTGAAAACTCTAATAACTGGGTTGCTTGTGAGTTTCTAACTATGTTAGCTGCTTCTTCTCGTTCCTCCTCATCTTCACCCTCCTTTTATTTCAGTTCTTGATATTTCTTCTACTGAAAGATGTCAATTGAAGAGGCCCTTTGAGGTTTTAGCTTTCTGCTAACTAGAGGTAGATTATCACAGTTTAGTAAATGCTGAGCTTTTTCAAGATAGGTCATTCTTTCTTTCTTTCTTTCTTTCTTTCTTTCTTTCTTTCTTTCTTTCTTTCTTTCTTTCTTTCTTTCTTTCTTTCTTTCTTTATTCTACAATACTCTTGTTTCTGGAATGCAGGATATTAAGATATTTGGGCTCCTAACTGCATAATTGAAGGTGTGAATTATTTTTGAGGATATTTTACTTCAGCATTTCCTCTCATATTCACTGTGAAGCTTTAGCATCTGATTTGGGGTAAGTTTTCATTGATCTCTGCCTACATACATCTGTGGAAAACTCAGGGAGAGAACAATCGTGGAGTTTTGGCTTAGANTGCTGTAGTTTTCCTTCTCTGCAGAGACTTGAACCTTCTGGTTGATGCCTTGATATCTCTAGTTTATTGCTCNTGGTAAATGCTCTGATAATTTTTTTTTTTTGCTACAAGTTAGTACATAAGTGGGAATGTAAATTCTAGGTATCCCTTTACAAGTTCCTATTTAAATACAAACTTCTGTCTTGTAATATTACACAGGAATTCCCACTTTGCCTTTACTTTTGTGAATTATATGTCTCTTTCAAATAGTGTATGTCCATCCCTTAAGTTCTAAGAGGGCAATGGCTTTGTGGTTTTGAGTTCCAAGAAACTAGAATAGTACCTCATGAAGCAAACATATCAGTGATTGAAAGAATGAGAGTGTAAAACCTTGACCTAAAACAATAGATGTGCAAAGGTCATTAGTAAACATACTAACGTGTTGCCTGAGACAGAGCTTGGAAACAAGACCTCAGTTAAAGTGTGAGGAGAGAATGATTTTTAGGAGAACATGTAGACAGATAACTCTGATAACTTGAATAGGTAGGCCCCAGAATAGTTACGATGATCAAACAAGACATAACTTTATAATTGCCTTTTGTAGCGCTTTGAGAAGAGCTATTTAGTCTTACTGTCTGCCACTGGCCCACTCTCAAATAGTGAGAGCTGGCTCTTAGAATTTAGTGTGCTCAGAATTCCCATACTCCATTATTTCACAAGAGAAAATGCTGTTGATTATAGAAACTCTTGGAATGTCATGTTTGAAAGGGCATTTGAATATCGTTGATATCAGATAAAACACACTGGAAGCATGTTGACTCCCTGAGGGTTCTAGCTAAAAATAAATAAGTGCCTGGTCTGTTTTATAGTTCTGGTATTAGAATTACTTTGTGGATGAAGATCTGATAAGTTTGTTTAAATGAATCAAGAACTACCAGAATATTTTATATATGATAGTGCAAGTTCAAAATAAGGAACAGTAATTATTTTTCAAATTCTAATTGTTATTGATTGCTTCCAAGTTAAATCAGATTTTAGAAAACTGTTTCTGTATTCTAACGAGCATAGTGTTTTGTGAGAGTTGAGTATTAGCAAATTCTTTCCCTGAGCATGGGTGAGGAAGAATTGTTTTCTCAGAACACCGTGTGGAGTGAATATCATATGCTTATCTCTGTTCTGAAACCATGACACAAAGCAAAGTGGGTGGAGGATGTCACTGCATCTGACACCTTAGTGTACAATGGAATACACGGACTTGAATGTGCCCAACAGAATGTCAAGAAGGCTTGGAGAGGCAGGAAATGAATTCTGAGTGCATTGTTTTCACGGAGAGCCCAACAGGATCCATCCCATGCATAGAGCAGCATGTGTGACATAAATAGATTCCAGCTCCAGACTGCTATGGAGCTTAGGTGTTTCATCATTTCCAATAATTCTACTTTTAATGGATGTCTCCATGGGATAGTACAATACTGGATGAGTGGATTTAAGAACAAAGACTAGTGTCATAAATAGCAAATGCTATGGATGTTTCTCCTACGAGGCAAGTCAGCTTAATAATGAACAGTTATGTAAGCTGATGTCCAATACATTTATACTACTTGTTAACCTGATAAACTCAGACAAAACCCTTTACTCCTGCATATTTATCTGTAACTTGGTGCTAAAGTGTAAGAGTACTTACAACCCTTAGATGTATTCCTTCTCTGTTGGGGACTCTAAGAAAATGGAGACAACTCACAGTGTAATTGAAAACAATGTCATAGTATTATANAGCACAGGGATTATGAAAATTGCCTTGGGTGCTCTATGCATGGAATGGATCCTGTTGGGCTCTCCATGAAAACAATGCACTCAGAATTTATTTCCTGCCTCTCCAAGCCTTCCTGACACTCTGTTGGGCACATTCAAATCAGTGTATGTATTATACACTAAGGTTTCAGATGCCAAGCTAAGGCCAGCCTAAAGAAGAAAGAATAAGCCTCCATGTGTGGATTTATTGTGAGCTGGGTGATGGGCCTCCAAAGAGCAAAGAGTAAAGAGTGAAAAAGGCCAACTACAGGACTCTGAAGACTTAAAGACTGAATTCTCCCACAATTAATANCTTAATGAAAAACAATTCAAGAAGGTGACTGATTTAACACCTTTCTAGTCAGACTTAAAGACTAAATTCTCCCACAATTAATACCTTAATGAAAAACAATTCANGAAGGTGACTAACTGATTTAATACCTTTCTAGTAAGATTTAATGTGTTTGAACATAGTAGGAAATTCTAATACAGAAGTTGCCTGAGAAGCTAAGTGACTATCTTCTTTCTTGTCAGTACCCTGTACCCTCACCCCTGCCTCTTTCTTCTCCTCATGCCATGACTCTACCACATCTCCAGTCTTCAGCTTCCTCACTGTCTGCCTGAATGAATACTCTGCTGTCATAGTTTCCATTGGCATCTTCTTAAGTTTCTGCTCACGCCTCAGCTAAGTTCTCTGCTAGTGTTGTAAATATATATATATATATTTCTTCATTTCTTAAGGAACAGTCCTTAAACATCTAGATACCAGGACAACTTAACCTACTTTGTGTTATTTTTTATATTACTTTATTGTATCATTGTGTCTATCCATTATCACTCCTATCACTCCTCCCATCAATGTTTGATTAAGTAGAAATTCATTTTCATGGGTATATTTCCACAGCCCTGTAAAACATCTGACAGACATTATATACATTCATATATATATATATACATATACACATATACATAAAAGAAACATGTATATATATACATACATACATAAAACAAATATTTGTTGAGTAAACAAGTGGATGGACTTGACATTTGCAGTGAATNGACAGGAACCTGAATGACTGAGGAAAGCCATCTAACACCCATAGTGAACCAGTTATTTTTCTAATGCAGACTCAGAATCTTTCATCCAAACATTTTATGGGACAGTTGTATTTTGGGTTTCAGAATCTAGAGGTTGGGCCAATTTAGAAGCTAGTATGAGGCACATGGTGCATACTATGGGTTAGCAACAAAAAGAGTGAGCCTGTGTTCCCTAATCAAATGCACCTGCATCTCTGTAATAAAATGAAATACATACACATCTTAAATAAAAATATAAGTTGTGTCATATTGGTTCAAGTGGTTCTTTTTTAGGGCTAATTTAGTTTTTCTAGATTTTGTGAGAAAAATCTTTAGTATTTAGAGCTGTTTGGACTGTGGAATTATAATAAATGATGTTGAACTTAAATTTTGATCAGATAATTTCCTGCTGCTTTTCACAGAGGCTGCAGACTGTTGGTTTAAGGATAGAATTGCGGGTCAGAATTATTTTTCTTTCCACTGTATTAAGTATGTACATATTATGATGAAAAATCAGTAATTAAGTTTTGAAGTCATAAGATTCAACATTAAAATTAAAAGTCCAAGCATCTAGTCTGGCATGGTTGTGTGTGCTTGTAATCCTATCATTTGAGAAGCTTAGGCAGCTTAGCGATATGAATCAATTCTGTTGTCTCTGGAAGACACTGTTTCCTTAGTGTCTTCCATATCCTCTGTCTCCTACAGTCTTTCCACCTCCTCTTCTGCAAAATTATTAAAATTAAAAGCTTCCAATTACTGTAATAACCTAGGAATATCTTTGCCAAAAACACGAGAAACATCTGTTTATAATATGAAATTGAAAGGAGGTAGTTCATTTCCCTCTCTTCAGGGAAAAGTAAAAAATACAAAAAAAAGTAAAACAAACAAAAACAAAACCACCACACCCACAAAACAAAAAAACTTAAACACAACAAATCTTCCCTGGATGCCACTTAGCAAACACAGATGAACTAGTTACTGAGAAAGAAGGACNTTTGAAATTAGGGAAGAAGTCAATGTNGTGGGCACATCCTATTGATCCACCTTCCCTTAACATCTCCAATACTTNCTAACTAGCATTTACACATCTTCCTGATTTTTGTTGAAGTGGAGTTGAGTTGTGCGGTCTTGGATGGCTATTCCAATTTTAGCCAGTCATTCTTTACTTCTGTGGTTGTAACAGAATGATTTCTGTCTTCCTTTTAGCAGAGGGCAGGCTTATTGCCTTGCCACATGACAGGCAACAGGGAAAGAATGGAGTGCCCTGCTGTCCCTTGTCATTAGGNCATCAATCCCATCATGAAGGCTCCAACATCATGACCTCATTTATCTCTAATTCTCCCTCAAATTCCTACTTCTTATTAACATCTCAGTGTTTCAGTTTGAGGGTTTTTTGGGGGGTGGGATGAGGGAGAACCCAAGTATTCAGTCCTAAGCAGTTATACTCTGTGGGAAGATAGTGAGGATTAAAATACATCTTTATTTTATCTTCCCAGAAATGAAATTCCTACTTATATTATTTTAAAAGACATCTGCCCCCACAGTGGCTCCTTGACTCCCTTTGTTTTGATCTTGGAGGTTGTTANTATNAGCAAAACTTTGTTTCCATAAGTGATAATGCATTGAAATATTTTTANAATTGTTCAAAAATGTATAGCAGTTGACACTATAGTACAGGAATTGGACTGTTTCTCTTTATCTTTCAAAGGGAAAAAGGAGATTGAAACAAGTGATCATAATGGAAATGTCTTCAGCATAAAGTCAAACTTATGCCAGTCATTTCAAATCAATGATGAGACAGTAATTTGTGGAGCACGACCCTGACTTTAAAAGTCATCTGGAAGTTATGTGTCCTGCAAAAAAAAAATCCAGATACTACACACAGTCTTCAAATGGATGGCCACAGGAGAAATATAAGAAGTTAGCTTGTTTGCTGAAATCTCTGAATACATGAGAGCCTCCAAGTGTCCTTTTCATCCCCTAAATCTCAACAGCTCACACCTTGTACCACCTATCATGTTCTTTGGGTTCCTCAAACCAAATCTCCTTGCGCCTGATTGCTGATAGAGTTGAAAGGTGGAGGATATGGAAGCTCTTTGGCCATGTGACNCTTGCCATGTTGGGCAGTGCCTGTCAATGCACAATGGATCTTCTAATTAGAGGGTTGGAGGAAGGAGGACATACAGCTCTCACATAAAGTAACACAAAATTCTGCTTATTAAGGAAGATGACCACCCAGAAGTCTCTGGTCACTGCTATCTCNGAAGCTGGTAATATGGTCAATGTTCTGTGCACATCTGTAAGCACAGTGCTGGGAAATGGAGTCCTAAGTCCAGAGACAAGCTNCTCTTTCTTCTTACTNTCCCCAGCTCCTTCCCAGTTCCAGGAGCCTAACAGGTCTCAATAAGCAGTCATTGAAGAAATTCATAGACGAACAGGCACCATTACCTCTAAGTTTTCCATGCTCAGAATAGGTCTAACCTTTTATCATTTATTAAATTCTTCCAATTCTAAACAGCCCTAAATACATGCAAATATGGACAACATTAATTGGACTAGATATTTATTCAGATATATGAAGAAGAGGTCATTAATTTGAGAGAGGGTGGTTGGGGAGACACAGGAGGGGATGGAGAGGAGGAGGTAAAATTATGTTATTTCAATGTACTTATGAATGAAATTCTCAAATTAAAAAGTTGTTATAATAGCAATAGATTTTGAAGTATCAGACATTCTACCCATCAATATTCATTCATGCTAGAAAGTGCTCTACCACCAACCTGAACTTCCAACCACTGTATAAAATTGTTTGAGATAAAGTCTTGATAATTTGCTCTGGCTGGTTTTGAACTTACTGTGACCTCTTGGCTTAGTCTCCCAAGTAGTTGAGATTATCTATTGTCTACTTAGATAAGGTCTATCTGTGTAGCCCTGGTTGGCCCAAAACTTCCAGAAATGGACCAGATACAAGGTATGCTTCACCATGCCTGACTAAACCAAAATATCTAAGATTATAAGGTTGTATCAGCAGGCTGGACTTTAGAAATTTTAGAATTTTAGGAGGTTCAGGAGGAATGGAAACAATACAAAAACTAAATTACCAAACTAATAATACATTTCAGCTTTAGTTCTGTCTAGAGCACAGATTTCATTTTATACCTACAGTGAGAGATACTTTGAAATTTTTCTAGTCTGCACAGATGTATTCTGCTGTTGAAAACATCAAATCCTATACTGACAGTTAACATCACAGATGTCTGAAAACAAACAAAAGGCAAATACAATTTGGTTATTTGCTTATTTCTGAAACTTCTGAGATCAATGTGCTGATACTTCATTTGGCTAATGTAGAAAATAAAAAAAAAACCGTATGTACACTGTTTCCCATCACAAATGGGAACATTTTCTGGCATGCTTATTTTCTTTTGTGATTGCTCTACATTTCATTGAAATATATCCCCAGTATGTTCTTCTAAAACTGGTATTTCTTTAAAAGCTCAGCTTCAAAAATGTCAAATATAATGAAAAACGAAAATCACAAAAGAGAAAGTTGTTCACAGCCACTCCCCTGGGGTTCCCTCATGTTTCTGGGTCACCATGCTGACTCTCCATGTGTTAGAAATAACATCCATAGTGTACTTAGCAGGGAACCCCTTGTGGTCCGGGTCAGAGTGGGCTCCAAATAAACAAAGCCAACCTTTTCCTTGAAGACAATGTCCCATCCGTTCAGAAATACTCCACACCATCTGACAAAGCAGCTCAAACAAAGTTTCTTTTTTTTTTTTTTCAAAGTATCGCAGAGGAAAGCTCTTTTGGAAACATGTTAAAAGAATATTTTATTTTCATCATTTGGGACTAGAGAAAGATGAAGGATGTGGAGCTGAAGCCAGACCACAGTGAAATGGTATGAGAGCCAGGACCAGCCCGTAGGAGAAGGACATGCCTACTGACAGTTCATAGGGAAGCTAAGACCTGCCCTTGGTGAACCTGCTGAAGAATGTGTGAGAGGGTAGTAGGTAAACACTGATAAACTGAGGACTCACAAGCTCTAATCTAGAGGAGATCCTGAATGTAGAGGAAATACAGANCTGCTGCAGGTTAGAGTCAGACGTGAGCTTACCAGAGGATAAAATCCACAAGAGGACTAACCTGATCAAGGTTCCTTCCAGCCATGCACCCACGCTCATTAGCAAAGATAACTTTGGTGATTCTCTCATCCACAGCTTAGCCAGCATGTGCTACTGAGCTGTTTCCCTGGGAGGAAGTGCTGAAAACCTTGGGTTCTGAAATTATGTACTGCAGAATTTGAACTCCAACTTACCAGCTCTCTGACCCTAACCAGACTCTATGAAACAATAATTTTCTCATTGATTTGGATCTCATTAGCTTGTGAATGTAGGTAAAAGGCTCAACAGGTCACTAGTACCACAAAATTGTCCATTGTGCTCATATGTTGTGAAGGATCTGTACATAATTGTTATTTATATTTTTATCTATATCACCTATAGTAAATATTCTTTTCATTTGGTGCTTGCTCCACGAACTGGAAAGATAATCATATGCGTAACTTCAGAAAATTCTCAATTAAGCATCAGTAATTTTTGTGTACTTATAGGTATCTATAAGGATTACTTATTGAGTCCCGTTGGTGTAACATTTTCAGGACTGAAATACAATGAATGTATGATATGTTCCATGTATGGTGTCTTAGTTATAGTTTCTGTTTCTGTGAAGAGACACCATAGCCATAAAACTCATATAAAGGAAAACATTTAATTGGGGCTGGCTTACAGTTCAGGGGTTTAGTCCATTATTGTCATGGTTGGAAGCATGGTAGCAGGCAGGCAGAGATGGTGCTGGAGAAGTAGCTGAGAGTTCTACATCTGGATCAGCAGATAGCAGGATGAAAGAGAGACCCTGTGCCTGGCTTGAACATCTGAAATCTCAAAGCCCACCGCCAAGTGGCACACTTCCTCCAAGGTCACACCTCCTAATAATGCCACTCCCTGGTGACAAAACATCTATGAGTCTATGGGCCCATTCTTACTCAAACTCACATACTCTCCCTAGCGTTAGTGAGAAATGCAGTTTCCACTGAAGATTTTCATCTTGACATTTGTAGCAGACCCAATAGTGTCCACGTTTTTCTAATTCTCAAAATCGCACTGCACAGAGATTTTATAAAGGGGCCTCACACAGAGAAGACACACCAGGCAATCAAGTCAAACCCAAACTCACACTGCTTCTAGCAAGTAGCCTAAATGGCCAAATGCCCCTCACAGCTTTGGAGAGGGCCTCTCTGTCTGTTAGCTTTGTTCCAAATTGTTTCATTTGGAAACATCTATAGCTCATCAGTGAGCTGTTGGCATGCCTGAATATGATTCTGACTGTCAAAGGCCTGAGTTCTTCTCTGGGTTTGTCTCTGCTGCCAGCCTGGTTTGGAGTATCTTTGGGGAAAATGAATACCATTTTCTCACTGAATTACACAGTGAGATCCAGAAAGCATATCATTTGGAAATGTGGATTACTGACTTATATTTCAGTATGATATCTATGAGCAGTATGTGGACATGCCAGAAACGGTGAAAGATCTCAGATTTTACCCTCTGCAAAAGCCAATGGGTTACTTTCATTGATGCTGGNGGAAGACAGAGACTCCTGGGTCAGAGACAAAAGACTTTAGTATTCAGNGCATGAGATTCACGTTCACATCGTTTTCTACTGTCCTCAAGCCATAGAACAACGGAGGTAGAGTGAGGCAGTTGCTCCACATGGAGAGTTTGTGCCTCAGCTGAGGAGCTGAGTTGAGGGGAAAGATTCAGGCTCATGCAACCTTCCCAAACCTTGCTCCCATGCCCTTTGCTCACCTGCAGCATCACAGGGAGACATTATCTTTTCCATCTCAAGCTGTTTGCAGTACAAGTGTCTGACAAGATGATTCAGAATGAAAGTGCTCAGTGAATTGCCTAGNAAATAAGGAAAACACAGGAGTCCAAGNGGAATTNGTCCCACAGCAGGGTGTGGGTGTGAAAAGAAATGTGATCATGTTACCTCAGTTGTGCCATGGGCAGGATGGGACAGAAACNCAGAGAAAGATTGTGTCTGTTTCATGATTTATAAGTAGATCTTTCTGTAAGTTTCATGGAGAGAAAGATATCTATCAATAAAACCAAACTAGTGTAGCATATAAAAACTGAAAACAAAATANACAAGTAGCATGGCATCAGTGTGGAGAAAGACAACAAGCTACAGGGTAAGAGGATTGTGTAATGAACTCTTGCACTAACTAATGTGTGACATAAATGAGTTGCTTGAACATTAAAAGCCTTGAACTTGTAAATGTTAGTAATATTGCATCTCTAACAAGGTAAGTGGGGAATCNGAGTGTGATAATGTGCTGGATTCTGACACATAGTACTTAGAAAACACTGCTTGCTTTCTGTAGCCAACATAGTTGATGCGCTAAACAGATGTTTCTGATTAACAGATATTAAGTACAAGTTGCCATGGATGTCATGATGGGTTCATCNCCCACCATTTCTTCAGAGATCTTTCACTGTTTGATTTGGAAGCCATGGTGGATTGAAAGAGCTATCCTCCATAGTAGCCAGCATTTGAATACATGGCCCCCAGTTGGTGGTGCTGTTAGGGAAAGGTTAGGAGATATGGCTTTGTGGGAGGAAGAATGTCACTGATGTGAACTTTGAGGGTTTAAAGTCTCGTTCCAGTTCAAATTTGCTCCCTGCCCTCTACTTCTTGTTTGTGGTTTAAGCTGTAAGTTCTCATCTTCCTCTTCCAGTCACTACGTCTATGCTCTGCCTTCACAGACTCCTTCCCTCTGGAACCATAGGCCCAAATACACTCTTTCTTCTCCATGCTGACTTGGTCTCTGTGTTTTATCACAGCCACAGAAAGGTAGCTAACACAGGACTCTTTCCTGGACATGTGTTGTGATTATGTTCTCTCTCTGGCCGTATGGGCAGAGGCCAAGGCAGAGATTCACAACCCAACTCCCTTTCAACAAGGTGGGGCACACTCTAAAGTGCAGCCTGCTTTCTAGAGCCCTGAGGGTGGTCATGTTGAAATGGAATTGTGCCTGAAAGCACATGGTTTAGCTTCTGTCCCTGCCACATCTTTCCTCTTCTTACATCTGCCCTTGAGAGCAGCTCCTTCATAAATCACTAGTTTATTAATGAGTAGTGAATCTCCTCTCATGAATAGAGCATGAGTATCTATCTCATGTTCTGCTTTTAGGGAGCTTGTCCCAAGACATTATTCAAACATTGTCTCCATGTCACCACAAATTGAACAGCATTCAGCTTTACCACGTGTATTAATATTCTGATTTCCTCTAGTATACATCTCTAATTTGTCTTTGTAATTGCAGAGTATTGAAGATATAAGGACTATCCATTTTGCTGCATGCACTTAAAACAAGTATTTTCCCAATACAAATATATTAAAAGAGGTCAGAATATTTAGAGAAACCAGAAAACATACTATTTATTTTATTGATCCAGATTTGTAATTAGTAATTTAGTTAATTAATTTTAAATATTTATTTATTTATTTTATGTATATGTGGGTTTTGCCTGCATGTATGTATGTGTACCACTTGTGTACCTGGTGCCTGCTGGAGATCAGACANGGTGTCGTATTCCCTGATACTGGAGTTACAGATGGTTGTGTGCCACCATGTAGGTGCTCAGGCCTGAACCCAGTCCTCTGTAAGAGCAATCAGTGCTCAGAGCCATCTCTCCAGCCCCAGTACTTTAATCTATAATTAGCATTTTATTATATATTGTAAACACACACACACATGTTCTGCTACCATAAATGTTTGAAAATTCATGCTTGTTTCAACACCGTTGATCTATTACAGGGCAGTNTGAGCATGACCTTACATTTACATNTATTTATGTGCATCTCCCCCATGAGAAACTTTGGGTGAGTTCCAATAGCTGCACTGAGCTGACGTGAGCACTGTAGGTGAGCAAAATGCATGAAGAGCCTATATTGCACACAGTCATACACATACACTTCATCTACCAGAGACTGGAGTTTAGANTGTGATTTGCTCCTGCATTGTTTGTGAACTTTATAAAGCAAAATGAAGAGACAAACATAGGAACACAAACCCCACTCATTAGCACTCCAAACNTTTTTCAGTATTCTGGGTCAAAATCACGGGCAATATATAAAAGAGGTTTTACAGAAGGGCATGAATGAGAGAATGTGTGATCTTTCCTGAGCCAAAGGAATTACACTGTTTTATCAGAAATAATGATGCAGAGAGAAAAGAAAAGTCTGTGAGCTGGAGTG
>LZPO01034938.1:22307-27735 GCA_001675575.1 Neotoma lepida
CAGAGGAAAAAAGCTTCCCAAGCAGAAGGGGGCTGGTCAAACAAAGAACAAAGAAGGACAGCAGTGGAGTGACAGCTCCTGAAAAGGAATACAAAGCTNGGAAGCCTCAAAGCAGCAACTTAAACATAAAGTCAATGAAGTAGTCAAGAAAGGAGTGGGGGGAGTGGAACCAGGATAACAGATCCAAAACCAAGAAGAAAGCACAAGCAAGACAAAGGGTTAAATCAGCAGGAGGAACATGGAGAATGAGAGATTCAGAAAGAAATCTTGGCTCCATTCAGGGAGGCTTCCCAGGCTTGCTCTGAGCTGAATGTCCTCNAAGCTTGGAGTCTCTTCCTCCCATGGGCAAAAGTGCCCTGAGCAGATGCACAAGCATCGATCTGCAGTCTCCCTTCCATAGCCACACACACAGAGACACTGCCAAGCAGCCCCGACCTGNGCTCCTCCTTCAGAAGCTCAGCAGGGCCCTCATCTCCACCATCTTCACAGTCTGGATGCACAGTCATTTTGATTGGCTTTCTTGGAAAGAAGCATGGACATATTAATCACCACACCTTTGCCTTTTATTTCTACTAATGAAGCNATACAAGATTACAGCAGGCAGGTGAGTAGCGTCAATGGGCAGACATGTTTGCTAACCACCCTGAAGACCTGAGTTCAATCCCAAGAACTCACATGGCGGGAGGAGATAATCAACTCTACCCACAAGTTGTCCTCTGACCTCTACAGATGTCCCACGGCATGTGCATGTCCAAACACAGGAGTACACACATAGCCACACACATACGTATTAAATAAATAACTGTAAAAAATAAAAAGTTTACAGTGTCTTTGGTCATGAAAACAGGAAAGCTGCTTTGCATGAGCACAAGTCTCGACTCCAGCACTCCAGAGCACATCCTGGGCCAGCNCNTGTGGCTCTCACTTCCCTTCCCCACTTTCCGTGACAACAGTGATGGTCAGGTAAACATCAGTGGGTGGGCAGTGCCATTTGCAGGCCCATCAAATATGGCTCCCAAATGGAGCCTCGCCAGAACCTGAATGCTGATGCACGCTCCACACCTGAGTTTTAGTCTCGCATAGGTGAGCAAGGAATGATGTTGCCTTGGAAGGTAGCTTTTAAAAATCTGCAGGCTAGTGTGCTCCAGCCTCGTATAGAAGCTTTGAGAACTTTCTGTAGTGGTAGACTGTTACCTGCCCTGCCCCATACAGTGGGCACTGAGCCTGGAGGCATGGCCATTCCACTAAGGAATTAAGCTTGAATGTTGGACTTCATTTACAGAGCTGCATCCAGCTAGCGGATGTCAGATAAAGTCTAGCTCTGAGATGCACGTGTAAAAGGTTTGAGAAAAGGAAATTAATTAGAATTGAAGATGAGTTCCATAGAAATAGGTTCTCTTGGGTTTCTACAAAGTGGCNGCGGGGGAGAGAGGTAGATTTTAGCAAGATACNTAAGAGGTTCTTTCTCCCAAGTGCTGTGGACTGCCTGGAAATATGCAAATAAGAAGAAGATGAGGTGGAGGTCCAGCACAGGGGGCTTTCCCACCACATATATGAACAAGACAACACAATCTCTGCTGTGGGTCCTCTGCACGCCTGGGCAGAAAGGCTCAAATCATTTAAGGACTAAGCAGAAATCTGCACCATTAATTGCCTGTCATAAGATGACTGTGGCTAAAGGGCCATTTGGAGTAGCTCTCCCCAAGAACCTTTCACCAGAAGCTTCCAGGTCTGCACACAGATCTTGTTTCCTCGGGCTGCTTAGTCGGATGNCTGGATTTTATGGCAGCTCCATCTTTCAGTCTGTTGAGAAAGCTTCATACTGTTTTCCACAGTGTGTATAGTAAGGAGCACCCCTATCAACAGTGTGTAAGGAATCTCTTTCCTCCACGTCCCCACCACACATGTTATCTTTTACCTCACCTCACATGCTATTTTTTTATTGTTAAAGTATTCAGAAAAGCTCATGTACCAATCATCCTAAATGTCCAATCAGTGGGTAAATAGGTAAAGAAAATGGAATACCATTAGCATATCGAATATTGNTCAGATGAAGTTGTGTTATTTGTGACAATATAAATGAGTGTGGGGGAACAGTATGTTAAGTGAAATAAGCCAGGCCAGAAATGATAAATGCTGTTTGATCTCACTCATCTGTGAATCTATAAAAGGTTTTCTGACGGAAACGGACTAGAGCAGTGGTTACTAGAGGGTAGTGAAGAAGCTGATAGCTGGGAGAGACTGGTCAGTGAGTGCCAAGCTGTAGCCAAAAGGAGAAACAAGTTCTCATATTTGATTACATAGTACTGTGGTCGTAGTTAGCAACAANGCATTGTACATTCTAAAGTGGCTAAAACAGAGGATTTCTGAATGTTCTCACCACAAAGAAATGGTGAGTGTCCGAAGTGCTAGACATGCTGAGTATCTTCATGTAATCCTTACACTATATATGTGCATTAAACAGCACGCTGAAAATATGCACAATTATTATATGTCAATCTTTTAAAAAGCTTTCATGATAGTTGTGATCTTCTGAGATCACATAACAAAAGAAGCCTCTGCTATATACAGCCCCATGGCTAGAGCTAGGTGAAGCAGTGCACGGAACAGCTCATTCTCTATTCAACTTACACTGTATTCTGTAGGGTATTTGATGTATGGCTGCAAAGTGCAAGTCCTGAAATACCATTGGGTACCACCAACCATGACCTGGTAGAAAAAGAAGGAAACATCATTCCCAAGAGATGCCATATCCAGCTACAATGCACTAACCTGCATCTGATAATCATCCCAGCACCAGAGAGCTGCCATGGCAACTAGGACCCCAGGGGCTGAGGTGGGGATCTGCAGGGAAACACACCTCAGTAACTCACCATTCAGTGGTACCTTCCTACTATTCAGGCTCTCTGGGAACTCAGATATCTGCAAGTCATGGGGTTGAAGAAGGGAGGAAGCAGCCAACCTGATAACAGCACTAAGCAGAGCTTCCGACAGTCTCAGGGGCCTCAGGGGAGAAGTGCAACCTATGGCTAATACAGCAGTGAGAACCAAGAGCCAAGCTCCCAGGGACACAGAAGTGAGCCNGAGCCTGGGTGTCTCAGGGAAGGATAGATGCTGGAGCCATATGAACAGGACAAACAGTGGCACTTGTGTATCCCCTACCTGAAATACTTAAGAGCCTGAGTAGTTTCAATTTCAGACTTGTTTAGAGTTTTGGACTATCTGCACATATATAATAAGAATCTTGCAAATGTAAATCAGGTCTAAAATAAGACATCCAATTATTTCACAGATTATATACATAGCCTGAGATAATTTATGAAATACTCAGGGTAAGGGTCTCAGTTTCCTTTTTGTTGCTATGATAAGATGTTCTGACAAGAGCAACCTAAGGGAGAAAGGGCTGAGTTTAGCTCACATATCAAGGTACAGTCCATCATGGCAGAGAAGTCAGGCAGTAGGANCCTGAAGTAGCTGGTCACATTAAGCCTAGTCAGAAGAAGAGAGCAGTGAAGGCATGCACTCAGTTCCCTTTCTCCAGGGCCCCCTACCTAGGGAATGGTGCCACCAGCAGTANGTATGTCTTCCCCTCTCAATTAATACAGTCAAGATCATCCCCCATAGACATATCTAGAGGCCCATCTCCCAGGTTATTCTAATACGTGTCAAACTGACAGTTAACATTAACCACCACAACTCCACCCTTGGTCAACTTGACCTTCCAACCTTGTCCCCTGGGCTCTGATTCTAAAACATTTTATATTTTAGATTTTTAGATTTGAAATGCTCAGCCATATAGGCTTGGTTTATAACCCAAAGTATAAAATGAATATTCTGAGTTTACAGGAATGTAAACAAATGAGAAGATAAACAATAATTTGGAAGAATAGACAAATATTCCCATACAAAACTCCAAATAGTGTGTGGATACTATCCTCTCATGGAGACAGTGTCTCATTCCCACATGATCAAGATTACTGTCAGCAGTATAAATTACACACTCCTGATTTAACAGGACCAAATGGCACTTCCCAGAGTGACTGTCTAACCAGAAGGAAAACATCACAAACTGTGTGTCACTCTTGATCTGTGCTCTTCAAACCTATCAAGGTCACCAAAAACAAGGAAGGTTTACATAGCTGCCTGAAAGGGCCTCCAGAGGCATAATTACTGAACTTAATACGGTCGAGGGTAAAAATCTAAGAAAATACAACACAAGTGCAGGCTTCAGTCAACAATAACATGTGAACCTGGGTTCACCAGCTGCCAGAGGCAAGCAATACAATANTGAATACGGTCGTTAAGGGAGTGTCTGAATGGCTCTGTCTCTATCAGTCTGCACCACTGCACACCTGAAACTATTCCAAAGTTTATCCATTCATTATCACTGTGTTGATCATTAGACCAAGTAGACTTCAGAAAAGGAAGCTGCCCCAAAGGAAAAGTGAAGGGATTCGTATTGAAAAGGGCGGCCCACCAGTACTGAGTTCTAAACAGGTGTGTGTCCCGGTACTGGATCTCGCTCTTTATAGGGGAAGAACTGGCAGGGCCACAGTCAAACCTGGGGTCAGAGGTGAGGTGAGACCAGCAGGTTAATAATCAAAGCAAGTTTATAAACACTCCAGTCAGCAACCTTCACTCATTATCATACACGCTCCTGAACTAAGGACCTACACTCCAGTACACATAGAATACTTCATCAAAATTAATTACACAGGGAAAGTCTAAACGTAATAAACAAGTTTCAAAACGCTGACACTGAAAGGGAATTTCTGACTACTGCATAATTGAGCTGGAAATAAACAACAAAACACAACTTGGAAAAAATGCAAAACATTTGTGAATTAGTTCCTTTAAAATGACCCTCAGATCAAATGATGAACTGCAACAATTAGACACATTTTAGTTAGTTAATAATGAAAATATAATTTGTCAAAAACTACNCTTCACACTCATGTTCTTGGAAGCCTAGCCACAGATGGAAGGCAGCTAGTGTCCATCCGNGGATGAACAGAGAAATAAAATATNGTTTATNCANACAGTNGAAGACTATACAGTCTTTACAAGGGAGGAAATCCTGACATGAGAGCCATTATTTACTTTAAAAGTTGAAAACAAGTAGACAGAACTTTATGATTCCACTTGAATGTGGAAACTAAAAAGGTCTCTTCATACACATATTGTACTGAGGTCTTGCCAAAGGATGGTAGATGGGGAAACAGGCAAGATGAAGATATTTTAGAGATTGGTTTTGAAATGCAACAACACTACTGAACCACACACTTCAAGATATTAAGACGATAAGTTGTACACGTGTTTTACCACAATTTCAAAAACAACGCTAAAGCCAGGTTAGTAAGACATTTACACCTTTAAATTCATATACTAGAAAAAGAGTAGAAAAGTACATAACTCTTTCTTTTCTCTC
>LZPO01034938.1:35187-46260 GCA_001675575.1 Neotoma lepida
GTTACTTTTGCCAAAACAATGAGAAACATAACAAATACATAAAATTGGTATGAAGAGTGGGACAGTGGCTATGATAAATCTGACCGTGCAGTTCTTAGGCCTTAAGAGCTGGTGTGTAGGAGGAATGTGGAAGAGTTTGGAACTCTGGACTAGAAAATCTCCAGAGTGTGTAAATGGAGTTAAATGAGCCATTCCACTGGGAGACAAAGACGAGAACTCCAAGAGGAATGTAGTCAGTGGAGATCTAGCTCAGAAGGCTTGAGAGGGCAATGAGGATGCTNTATGCTATCAGGAGTGGGGAGTAGAGGCCATTCATATTATATTTTGGAAAAGAATCTCACTTCATCCTGCCACTGTCCTGAGACCTTCCTTGTTGCTGACTTAAAAAGTAATGGACTACTTTGTTTGGTGGAGAAAATTTAAAAACAGAATAGCATTTAGCCTGTGGCATGGTTACTGCACATTGGATTTATCTGGGTTTGCAATGAAGGAGAGCAGGTGGAATGGAGATGTAAGTGTACAGTTTTGCAAAGGAAAATTTACAATTCCAGTCAAGGCAGGCTGTAAGCAGCATTAACTGTTATCAATTAGCATCATTAAAATATAAACACCTCCTGCTCTGCACTGGGACAAAGGGAAAGAGATCCTGAGGGAAAGACTTCACCCATTAAGGAGTCCTACTGGTGAAATGAAANCTAATTTAAAAGAGTCTAAACTAAAACTATCACTGTAGGGGTTCCCTGTTCAAATGCAAGCATGTAGGCAATTGTGTCCCCAGGGTCAGTCTCAAAGAATTACACAGACTGCTACAACTGTGGTCCAAGAGGTCAGGCTACATCATGAACTGGCAACAGAACTACACACTGTTATTTATGTGGTACTGGTTTTACAGTCATGAGAGATGCAAGAGAGAAATGGAGGCTTGAACCAAATTTTCCAGAAAGCCATTGAATGCAGGCAATGTGTAGCAGTGTCAGGTCCTCTGCAAGGGGGCCCTGAGAGAGCATGAAGCTGGAAAGGGGGTACCTAAATTGCAGTGGAGACCCCAAAAAGTTGAAGACACCAGGACCATAGATGTCATCAGAAGAAACTTTCAACTGTATAGTGAATCTGTCCCGAGAGAGGTTTCTTGTATGTAGGCAGTAGGGCTGGGGAAGGCAAGGTGTCCCAATGTATGGAGCCCAGATGAGTCCATCACAAGTCCCAGATGCCAGACATGAAGCTATAGGATTTGATGTTTGCCCTGGTAGGTCTTGGTCTTGCTATGGATGGAACTTCCTTTGCTATGCTCTGATGGAGATATTCTTCTGTATGCTGTGAATATGTGTTGCTCTAATTGATTGATAAATAAAATGCTGATTGGCCAGTAGCCAGGCAGGAAGTATAGGTGGGATAAACAAACAAGGAAAATTCTGGGAAGAGGAAGGCTGAGTCAGGAGACGCCAGCCGCCGCGGAAGGAACAGCATGCCTGTAGACCGGTAAAGCCACAGAATACGTGGCAAAACATAGATTAATAGAAATGGGCTGAATTTAAGTATAAGAGCTAGTCAGTAATATGCCTGAGCTAATGGCCAAGCAGTTGTAATTAATATAAGCTTTTGAGTCATTAATTTATAAGTGGCTGTGGGACCGCTGGGTGGGCTGGACCGTGTGGGGCCAGACAAAACATTCACCTACAATGCTCCCATTCTCTTTTGAGTGGTAATCTTTATGATATTAATGAATTGAAAGTATGTAGCTTGCTTTTTGTTGTCCTTTTTATTTTTTAAATAGAGGCTCAGAGCTAAGAGATTGTTTTTCAGTCCCTGTGAAGGGCATATTGTGGGATAATCTTTTCATACATTGTGAAGATGCAACTTTGTCAAGGCACCTTCTGATTGGTTTAATAAAAAGCTGAATGGCTAATAGCTAGGCGGGAGAGGATAGGTGGGATTTCCAGGGAAAGAGAGGAGGAGGAGAAGGAATCTAGGCTCTCAGAGACACCAGTGAGCCAGTCAGACATAATGGTACAGGGGAGAGGTAACCAAGCCACGTGGCAAAATGTAGATTGATAAAAGCAGATTAATTTGAGTTGTAAGAGCTAGCTGCAGACAAGCCAAGGTCATAATTAATAAGAAGTTTCTGCATCATTATTTGTGAGCTGGAGGTCCCAAAAGAAAGTCAGACAACAAGGATATTCTTGGTTATCAACTTGACGCACTTGGGAAGAGAGAACCTCAACTGAAGAACTGCCTCCATCAGGTTCACCTGTGGGCATGTCTGTGGGGCATTTTCTTGATTACTCATTGATGAAGGAGGGTCCAACCCACTGTGGACAGTACCATCTCTAGACAAGTGGGTCCAGGCTCTATAAGAAAGATAGCTGAANNTATGTCTAGGAGCAAGCCAGCAAGCAGTCAGTCTCCTCCANGATTTCTGCTTCAAGCTCCTGGCTTGAGTTTCTGCCTTGACTTCCCTCAATCATGTGACTGTAAAGTATAAGATGAAATTAACCCTTTCCTCCCCAAGTTGCTTTCTGTCAGTGTTTTATCACAGCTACAAACAAAAAACTAGGAAAGTCTCAAAAGGGACTTTGGACTTTGAATGACNTTGGGATTGTTAAGGGCTCTGCGACTTTTAAAGTTGGACATGATGCATTGTGGTGATCTCCTTCACTGCTGAAGATTTTCTTTAATTCCTTTTCAGGAGTTGGAAGCTGAGCTGGGTGGGGTCTTGCCCTGAGGTCACCACTCCCTTTATTCCATTTAGCATCAGGCTTTTCTTTATATGGTTTATCTCCTTGAGCACTGGACTTAGCTCATTTCACTTCCTGGGGCTCCTCTTCTCCTCAAACTGTACTTTTTGTATTTTTCCTTGCTTAGCTTGCTCCTCTTCATTATAGATCTGCCTGAGAGTGATTACTAATAACCATACTGCATAGTCAATACTAGACTGTNTTGAAATCTCTAGCAAAACCATTAATCAAAACCTCTTCAATTTAGCCTCAGGAAGATTTTTAAGACAGGACAAAAAGCAGCCACATTCTTTGCTAAAATATCACAAGAATGGTATTTAGACAACTTACTAATACTCTATTCCCTTCTGAAACCTCTTCAGGCCATCATAATCTACATTGCTCTCACCACCACTGTCTTCCATGTTCCTATTAGTATGGCCCACTAAGCTCCACTCAAAGTGTTCAATTGCTTTCCTAATCCAAAGTCCCAAAATCCACATTCTGCCAGCAAGCAACATGGTCAGGCCTGTCATAGCAATACCCCACTTTCTCGAACCAACTTCTTAGTTACTGTTCTATTGCCGTGAAGAGTCACCATGACCAACATGACTATTATAAGAGAAAGCATTTAATTGGAGGCTTGCTTACAATTTCAGAGGGTTAGTCCATTATCAGCATGGTGGGAAGCCTGGCAGCATGGAGGAAGGTCTGGTGCTGGAGAAGGAGCTATATCAGGCTCCTCAGACAGCAGGAAGAGAGAGCTTTANGGCTTGCCTTGGGCTTTTGAAACCTCAAAGCCCACTCCCCAGTGGCACACTTCCTCCAACAAGGCCACACCCACTCCAAGGCCACACCTAATTCCTCCCACTTAGCACCACTCCCAGTTCGTGGAACTACCATAACACAGAGCAGAGGNATCCTTTCAAAGATGGTCTGCCTATGGACTGCAGCTTTGCCCGTGCATGAAGCTCCAGCCACCCTTCCTCGCAGCCTTCCCTGNGGANTTCAGGCATGCCTATACAGACTGCACCCCATAAGCTGCATCCTTACATCCCTGCTTCACCTGTTGGCTGAGCCTTGACTGGCAGACCAAGAATCCNACCTACCCTCTACGNCTCCAGCTCATTCCAAAACTCAACTGCTGGCATTCCCACACACAAATGGTGAGTCTCTTCACATGGGTGCCCACTGGTCATTACCTACTGGTTCAAGCAAAAGTGTGGTAGAGTTTAACAATTCCATGGTTAACTGACAGCCCATGTGGTAGGAATAAGCTTGGAGATGTAAGTTTGATCAAATTAAAGGNGTTTCTTTCCTGCAGAACTTCCCAAGGCCTTTATTTAACAGGGCTCCTGGGGACTGCCCAGCTGGGGGATATGTGGACTATATTCGGGACCATCACACGGGACTCCACAGAATACAGTTTGGGAAAGCCTGCTTGCACACTGCTGTCATTAATTAGAATTGGACATAATTAACCTGATCTGAATATCATTAATAAAAAATTACATACAGAAAAGGCGGACTTCCTTCAATTTAATCACACTAATTATGTTGGGCTTAACCTACTTGCAGTTCCCTGTGCTGTTTCCTTGACACACTTTTCATCTTTTTAAGGGGAGTGTTGGTGATTTTTCTCTCTCTTAATGCAACTTAAAAAAAAGTCTATGTCAGAGTAGTAGTTTCCAAATATTTGAAAACACATTCTGAGTCTCAGAACAAATAATCAGNTGTCTCCTTTAAGCCTCCTCCAGAGGACACTCAGTATCAGAGAGCTTCCATCAGTCCACACCCCACCTGACCCACAACTCCTGGGTTCCCACTTAGTAGACTAGGAAAATGCATTTCTGGACATCTAAGAAACTAGAATTAAATAATGATCTCATATTTCCAGAGCATCCATTACCCATGAAGCACTGGGCTATGGGCATGGATCAGTNGTGATGGGAGTCCACACCAACATTAGGGGCAGANCAACATCAGCAGGCAGGGCTNTAGGGTCAGACTGCCAGCCGACACTCAAAAGGGTGAGTTATTCGGGAAGATGTTCAGAAGTACATGAGAGATGGATAANCTATGCATGCATAGTTCAATGCATCCCAAAATGCAGCCACTGAAAACACAGGGCCAGGTCAGTTAGCACAGCCTGGCTCCTGAGAAATCCTAACACCGCAAGGAAGAGACAAATGCAGAACCATCTGAGAAAAGGTAAGGCCAGGAATTCCGGCAGTTAGTGGGGCCGCTAGCAAATGGAAACAGGTGGTACAAAGATACACACAAGTACCGAGTGGGGAGGAGTGCCACATGTGGGTGTTCACCGCAATCTCTTTTTTTGTATGTGTGTCAGAGGGATGCACATGTGCGCACACCGTCCTGTGTATGTGTTTATGTGCAGGCAGGTATGTGCGCACATAAAGTCAACATCGGGTATCATTTCTTAGGCACCATCTGCCTGCATTTTTTATCGTTTTTACTTTTTAATTATTTTATTACATTTATTTNTGTTTATTTGTATGTGTGTATAGACACATAAGTGCCTCAGTGAGAGTCAAAAGACAACTTGAAGAGTTTGCTTTTCTGCTTCTGAGATGTGGGTCCCAGGATTGAACTCAGGTCATCTGGCAGCCCCTACCTTGATATTTGATATCAAGTTTCTCACAGGCTGGTGCTCACTAGGCTAGCTGGAAACCCCAGGGATCCACCTGTCTCTACCTCCCTAGTGCTGCTATTAAAGCATGTGCTGCCACATCCACTTTGTATGTGGGTCCTGGGAGTCAAACTCCTGTCCCCATGCTTGCAAGGCAAGCATTTTAGCAACTGAGCCATCTCCCCAGTCCTACCACAAAACCTCTTCTTCCATCAGCATTACGAGATGAACAGAACAAAGTGTGGAGAACAATGAGGCAAAGACCCAGGAACACACATCAGTCAGGCTTAACCATTGTTCTTTTTCTCTGCCTCCCAAACCGCCAGACCCATTAACACTAATAAAGACATTCTCTCCTTCGTAGAGTGGGCCCTGGTATCTTCTATTTTGTTTTCATTTATTTTTTTAAAAATGTTCATTGTGACCTATAATTATGTCTATGTGCCAGCCTGACCAGGCCACACCTGGCTAATTATAGTGCATTCTGGCCCCCTTTCTTAGGGTATTGTAGGAAGATGTGCATTTGAACTGGTGGGCTGGTTAAAGCAGATGTGCCTCCCACAGGGTTAGGGGACCTCCAATAATCCAGAGAGGGCCTGACTAGAACAAAGAGGTGACAGAANCTGCCCTTTGCCTGACTTCTTGAGCTAGGACACCTGTGTCATGTCTCTGGACTCTGGCTATGAGGCTGTTGGGCCTGGGCAGGAAGCTGCACTCGGTGCTCTAGCTCTTGGGACTGTGTGCCAATGGGTTCTGCTGGATCTCCAGTTAANCAGGCACATCATAGGACCTAGTTACATATGAACCAATAACTGTAATATAATAAACCCATCAATAGTAAATCCTAAGACACTAATGATAGATTAATACATTGACAGATCCTGAGATGGATCCCATGACTTCTGGTTTTCTGGAAAACTTTGACTAATTCATGGCCAACAAAAAACATATACACCTAAGAGTGGAATGGTTGGATCACAGGGCTCCACAACTGTTCTTTCTGTACACTGTGCATTGCTCTGTGAAGGGGCTTTTAACCAGTCTGCCCTTGATAAGTAAGGCATGAACACATAGACACACACACACACACACACACACACACTCACACACACACACCACTCATCACACTCTTGGTTTATCCTAATCTGCCAAAATATGGGTGTGAAATGGTGTCTCATTATCTAACTTGGCAATTCCCCAATTGAAGACAGGAAGTGTTCATTAGTTTATAAGCTGTTTAGGTTTTTCATGCTATTTGCCCATTTTTCAACTCTGTTATCTCTTTCTTGATTCTCTTTAAAATGTTTACTTAGATGTAATTAGTAGTTATTTTGAGAGACAAAGAGAAAAGAAAATGTCTTCCATGTACTTTAACCTTTTATTCTCCATACACAGGTCTTCTACACCATGGACACTCACTNANGTAAGCTATAATGTGCAATCTCACCTTATCTTTTACTACATAACCAATCAGTTGTCCTGCATGTCATGGTTTAAATATGAAACATCTCCCACTAGTTCATGTGTTGAATGCTTGGGGTCTAGTTGGAAGACTAGAATGTCACTAAGGACAGGCCTCTGAAGGTTAAACTAAAGCTTCTGGTACTTTCTCTGCTCCATGAACACCATAATATGAATTGGACTTGCATGCCCTCCCTGACCTCCCCACCACAATGGACAGAAACCTCTGAAACCATGAGGTTGATAAACTCTCCCTCCTTTAAATTGCTTTTATCTTAGGTATTGTGGTGGGTGAGAATGGCCCTCACAGGCTCCTATGTTGGAGTACTTGATCCCGAGTTGGTGGAACTGTTTGGAAAGGATTAGGAATAAGACTTCGTTGGAGGAGGTGGCCCACTGGGAGTGGGCTTTGAAGTTTCAAAAGCCCACATCATTCCTAATTACCTCTCTCTGCCTCAGGCCTGTGATCAAGAGGTGAGCTTTCAGCTGTTCCTTCTTTACCCAGTCACCATAAACTCTGACCCTCTGAAACTGTAATCCAAATTAAATGCTCTCTTTCACAAGGTGCCTTGGTCACGGTGTTTATCATAGCATTAGAGAAGTAGTTAAGACAGGTATCTTACCATAACAATAGGAAAAGTGCCTGGTGGAACCATTTCCCCTGGGACCATAACATAGCTCTACCCTGTCTCAGGTTCCTACACATATGAAGTCTTACCATAGGGTCATTTTGTGTGTCTCCTGTGACTCTGTCTCTCTCCACACAAATACCACAGTCTCAACCATGGCAGTATCCCATCAGGAAGGCACAGCCCCAGCCTAACCCCATTTTCTTCTGGATTTGTGTTTTGGGTTTGTTGTTGTTGTTATTGTTGTTGTTTTTTTCAAACATGGTTGGCAGGGTTTCACAGAGCATTGACACATGTCTGTGCTGGGGCAGGAGCAGCTGCGGTTATACGCAAGCCATCTTCATGATTCCAACCCCACCTCATCTGCACTGAGCCCTCCATGATGTCCATACAGCTTACTCACTTCTCAGAGATCCTGCAGGTGATCCACTGAGTTTATGATCTTAGTTTCCATGCATCCTATAAATATGCATACACAAAATAATGAGGATTACAAATTGATTATTCTAGGAAAAAACAGAAAAGGATCTCAAACTTTTATAGACAGCAGAAGCACATTTATAAAGTTATTCTACTACAAGACACCAGGCACACCGTGGGCATTAGTATTCTGGGATTATAAAATGGCTCCATTTGCAGCAGGAAAAGATATAAAGCCAGGCTTCTGCTTCTCTTTGCGGCTCTCCNAGCAGAGATTCATTCTGGCATAATTGACATTTAAAAATATCCATTTCATCACCACTTTTCTTTCTAAGAAGGAATACGCTTTTCTTCAGGGACACTGTAAGGAAGGATGATGANCACATTCACTTAAATGATGGGTTATCATACCGCTGATAGTAAGAGTGCTTGGGAGGGGCCTCGGCTACTGCAATTGGTACAGATCCTCTGTCAGTATTTCAGGACACAGAAAATCCCATCAGGCTCAGAAGGAAAAAAAAAATACCTGTGCTTTGGAGGTATAAACTGAACCATCCCATGGCTCCTGCTGACTGCAACATACCTGAACTTTATTCTCCAAGACTTTAAGGTGTCAATTTCACAGTGGATAATTCCTGGAGGGTGGGAGGGGATGTACTGGTTGCATGACCCAGGCTCCATAGGATTAGAATTTCACTATAATTTATAACACAGTTTATTATAAATCCAGGCTGCATCCTCATTATGAAGGCCACCCTTCACAAGCTGTCCCCACTGCAAGTTACAAACAAAATCCTGCCCTTTTACAGAACCTGGCCCCTAAATGCTCTAACATTTTCAGAGCTGAGAAAGGCTGATGCATCTCTTGAGGTTAAGGGTGAGACATGTACACAACTCTTAGCACAAAATCAAATGAGATGGGGAAAGCCCATGGAGAGCATGGGGTAAATCCACAGAGTATGTAAAAACGAATGACAGAGAACGAATTCGGAAACACTCAGCCAAGACCCATTAGAAGCCAGAGAAAAACACTGAAGCTCTACCTTGTCCCCTGGAAAAGCTCTGACTGCTCTACAACTCCTAACTGCTTAGGAATATGCCACAGCCAAAATTTACACACAATCTATCCACATTTGTGACAAGAACACACCCAGTGTGTTGCACAGGAATTCCTGCCTGTGCACAGCACCAGCTGTATGAGTAGCCCCTCAAACACAAGGTAGATAATGGAAGTGAATAGTCACCTTGCTTTACAAACAAACAAACAAACAACAACAACAACCCTCCCCCCACTATTTATGACCCATGGACTTCTGCTACCTAGTGCAAGGCAAAGCGGTGCTTCTGAGGGTAGCATTGACCTCCAGAATCCCACCGGTAGCCTGGTTAGTCTTCTCTTCATCTTTAGAACTGCCACATAGCTCCCCCAGGTAGGACACATGATGTTTCCCTCTCTTTCTGAACACCATAAGCCATCACCTCCCTCTGAGTGACATTGTATGGTTACTGCATCCTAGTCCAGTTGCTGTTCCTTCTCATGAATCTAGGGGGAGTCATGGAGCTGAACAGAGGCTCTGAGGGCTCTGCGTCAGGATACTGAGACAGTGTATTGCTCAGCTGCCTTACCTTAACAACCCTCACCTCTGCTCCCTGCTCTCCAAACACACCCCAACCCATCCAACAGGTTCCCCACAACCAGGCCAGCTGGTGCAGCTCTGGCCCAGGAAGATAAGCCAGTTCCCTTGCTACCCAGAATTCATCCTTCCACCTTTCCCCTTTGCAAACACATGGCTAGCCTAAAGCTCCGTCCTGCAGGACGAGCCCAGGCAGATGACAACCTGGAACCACCCAGCCGAAGAGGCCTCTTTCTGTTCTAAACTAGATGTCTTGTGCTTGGCTTCCTGGAATTTCACAATGGCTGACTTCTCAAAGCAGACTACAGATTGACTAACCCTTATCCAAATTGCTCAGAATGAGAAGTGCTTATGATTTCAGTGTTTAGACACGGGAATGTTCGATAGACTTTTGCTTTGTATGCTATTGCTGTTATATTTTTGTCTTGTTTGGGGGTTTTGTTTTTACTGTTTATTTGCTTGCAATGTTAGAGATTGACTCTGGGACTTTGCACATTCGTGTTCAAAAGGCTAACTTGATTCAACTGCATTTGGCATGTCTAATTTTCAGACTGAGGACAGTGAAGCTATAGCAGTTGTCTGTGTTGGATACTGACAGGTCTGCTGCTAATCTCAACCTTTAATACATGGGACTCTCTGGGAGGACAAGAGTTCAGAGGAACACCAGTCTGAAAGAGAAAGGGCAAATAAGGTTTGTGCATCCTGCTATTGTCATGGGGTGGTAGGCANGGACCAGTTCCAGGGAAAAGTAAATGATCAATGGTGAGCTCAGGGTCTGTCTACACCTTTGCAGTCAAGTCAAACACCAGCTTCAAAGGTCTGTGCTCAGGAGCACTGAACTATAGCCATGCATTTCCCTGGAAATGGATGTGGCACTGGTCCATCTGCTATGGTGTAGCATCCCTCTGCTGAGGTAATCCCAGTTTCCACACGGCAGAAGCAAGAAATAATTCCAAGCAAGACCACTTTTATTCCATGCAAGACCACCTCTGATTTCTTACCAAAAATGAGTGCCTTGATAATATCCTGAAAACCCTCTTGGTGATCCAGTCTTCCTGGAANAAAGCAGAAGGAACAGAAAAAATGACTTAGATCCAGAAATGACAATGATGCTTATATAGGCTCTTCCAGGCACACAATCACCTGCAAAAGTGAATGAACAGGATGATAGAAAGTACCCCAAACAAATAACTAAAATGTTTCTTTAGCCGTTTCATTGCATAATTATTGGCTTAAGAAAAGTGTGTTGGGCAAATAATGATGGCTTATGTACCATTCTAGAAGGAGAGATACCTGCATATTAATGAAGCTCTTCAAAGACTTCATGAATATTCATTTTCCCACAACAAAGCTTGACCCCANTGGTTGTTGTAGAACCCTTGTTCTGTGACACTTTCAGAGCAGGCTGGGGTCCGTGCAAGGGTTGGAAGACAATGAAGAGTTATTAAAGGAAGAGAAAGGATGTCGCTCACTTTCTCTGTCAAGGGTCTCAGCCATCCCTCCTGGCCATGATGGTTCATTAGAGAACCAGAAAGAGGACCAGGGCCCTCCATCTCCCTTATTTT